>WMED01014827.1:0-13878 GCA_019650415.1 Pipa parva | reverse complement strand
CTAGCATTGCGGTGGCTCAGTAGCTAGCATTGCGGTGGCTCAGTAGCTAGCATTGCGGTGTCTCAGTAGTTAGCATTGCAGTGGTTCAGTGGTTAGCATTGCGGTGGCTCAGTAGTTAGCATTGCGGTGTCTCAGTAGTTAGCATTGCAGTGGCTCAGTATTTAGCATTGCTGCCCTGCAGCACTGGGTTCTGGGTTCATTTCCATTCTGGACTTCATCTGCATGGAGTTTGTATGTTCTCCCCGCACCTGTGTGGGTTTCCTCCCACAATCCAAAAACATATATCTGTGTCTGTCTATGTGTGAGTGAATAAATAGGGAAACTAGATTGTAAGCTCCATGGGGCAGGGATTGAAGTGAATGGTAAAGCACTGCGTAATATATCAGTGCTTTAACAAATAAATATATGCATACATTAAAATAAAGAAGCAACTAGAGCAGGGGTGGTGAACCTTTTTGGCACTCCATGCTAAAAAGGTGACGTCACTACCAGCGATGTTCCCCGGAGCGCCAGCACTGATGAGTGACATCATCACGTCTATGCCTGGGGAGGACTGTGCATGCATCAGGGGTGGAGAACTCCCCTGGGAGCGAGCGCTCCTTCAGTGCAGGCCATGGATCTGGCCTGAAAACTGTTGGATCAGGTCCATGGCCTGTAATGAAGGCAGATTAGGCGACAGCTCATGTGCCAACAGAAAGGGCTCTGCGTGCCCTCTTTGGCACGCATGCTATAGGTTCGCCATCCCAGTACTAGAGTGTGCAATTGGACAACTCCTCGTGGTTTCAAGGACAGAAGAGAAAGTACTATCATGGTAGGTGTTTCCTAGCAAAAGTCATAATTCTTACAGTAATAACTTAATTTACTTTTCTTTCTACAGAAATGGTAAAGGTATGATTAAAAATTATTTATGAAACCGAGCACTTAATAATATTATCACAGTGCCACAAGAAGATAAACCACCCTTAGGCATGTCAAGAGACAGATCATTAAACCAACTCTTGCCAGAACACGTATAAATGCTTATACTATAGTCAGGGTTCATAAGCAGACAAGCAAATAGGTTCACTCACTCCAGTCTCAATGCATGGAGGAAGAAAGAGTTATGCTAATGATAACTGTTACAACTACCTACACTGGGTGCGTAGTCAGCCATTGTGATGTTTGCTAGTTAGCAAATAAAGAGAGATAGACATCAATATTTACATGGCTCCCAACTTAGCAGTTAGGGAAAATAGAAACCCTCTGTGCAGATCCTATCGCAATCTGTAAGCAACAGCAAATGTAATGATTCCTAGACGAGCATATGACAAACCACCCGTTTGGATTTGTCACAAGTTGAACTGCTAGACGGAGGATGTGAGGAAAGACAGTTCTTTAAATAGAACAGAAGCTGTGCACTTTAATCATGTCCCAGTTTCTGCAGCAGTACTATTTTATCTGTTTACATTACTGTGTGTTGAGCCATTTCCTAAACCACTGGTGCCTAGAGAGAGCGCTCAGCTGTACTTCCATGATCAGGTTTAAATCATACACCACTTAAAATGAACTTTACAATATAAATTACATAAATGGAAGAGAAATATATATTATAAATTATCTCGCTGTTTTATCATTAGCAGTCGAGCCACAATAGTACACAGGTAGTATGCTACAAAGGTGCGTTTAACCAAGGATGCTGGTGGACATATAGATAGTGCATCATTATTTTCAACGGTAAAATGGGGGTGGCTATTTGTGACCAACACAGAAGCAAAGTCTGCTTTATTTGCAGCTTTACTATTCTAAATGCTAAAGTATCAAATGCATCAATCCTATAATGCAATCACCATAAACCGATTGATTGATCACTTCATTATGAGAGCAGAGACCAGATCTGAGATAATTAAGTCCTTAAAGAAAACTATATGAGAGCAATGTTTGTTGTCTGAATAAAATCTCAGGGGGTTATTCACTAAAGTGAGAATTTGATTGTCGGTGCGAATTCTCATGACTTCGGGTGGCTACGCCCTGATTCTCTACTCCTTTCCTTATTCACTAAATAGGGGATTCCCATAGCAAATCTGCGACCGTGTCAGTATTCTCATAGCGGAGTCAATACCGCATCAGTAGCCGTCTATTGTGTAGTGTGTAACCATAGTTAAATGGTAAATTTGCCACATCACACAGTTCGCTGAATACTCAAATATTGGGAATTTACACCACACAATTTGGACTTTAGTCAATAACATCCTGAGTATTTTTCACTTCAAGCTGCACTTTCTAGCCCTTTTATTATTAATGCAGAACATGTAGGAAACTACATATTACCTCTGTGTCAACTAAGACTACATGGTCAGTTTAGTAAACATTACAGTATTCAGCCCCTGGGCTTGCACTACACATGTGTCAGGTTGTGACTGATGAGGAGTAGGAGGAAGCAGCTGATTACTGGATGATAGAGCTTGTGTTCAGACCCTAAGGTGCGGAGTCTAAGGGAACCCCCGTGTTCACCCAGAGCCCCTGCAAGGGGCTTAGGTTTTAGCTGCAGTGATACCCAGGTCATGGTCCTTAAGGCTGAGATCCAGGAACAAGGTACAATAGCGGTAGGAAGAACAGGCAAGAGTCAGGGCAGGCGGCAAGTAATCAAGGTACAAAGTGAGGGGCAGGGCAGGCTTCAGGCGATCAGGAACAAAGGGACAGGTCAAGGTCAGAAACAGGAACTGGAGACAAAGTATACATATCCAGGACCATCATAGGAGCATCAGGAGCACCTATAATCGGGTGACATAGCTACAATAAAGCAGGCTTAAATAGGTGCCAGGCGAGAACGCGTCCATGACGCAATGCCATCACCGCGTCTGCCATTACTTACAAAAGCCTTGATAGGAACATGCTCCAAGCACCGCGAAAAGGCATTACCAGAACGCCAAGATGGCGACCAGGACAGATGCCGCCGCAGAACAGGAGCAACCTGACGCAGGTAAGTATGCCTCCTTACAACATGTTCCTTGTTAAGGTTTTGCATGATGAAATTGTTTTGCCATTTGTTAAAAACACCTAACCCCTGCAGAACAGCGTGTCCATTACAGAGTAATACTTTCTCTTTCCAAGCAATGAAATGTGTCTCTTGCTGACACTCACCCAAGCTCATCTTGTGTTTGAGCAGTAGAGACCTTCCCACTGTTAAGCAGATGCTTGCTAACATCTTACTCCTGCCGCTGTATGTTTTCATTAATGGTCTGTTTGTATTAAGTTCAGGATAGTGAGTTTTTTTCAGGGTAAGGAATTATCTATTCATGTAATATGTTTAAGTCTACAACTAGAAATTAGTTGAAACAAAAAAATGAAGACAGTTACCCTGGATTTTTTTTTTGCATTTGATAAGAGCGGAAATAATCTTTTGGCTGTTCATATGTTTTAGCCAACAATATTTGTAGGTGTTGCCAAATTAACCAATTTTGTTGCAGTTCAAATCCTATGTTTTGTCTCCCAAATATAAAACTATCTTGATTATAGGAGATCAGTGAGGAATAATGAGTGTATTACGTTGTACAGAAGGTTTATAGTAACCATTTAGGTAGGTATTAGGGAGACAGGTCAAGTCAGGGCAATTTTCCTGGTTGTGATAAAACCTAAATAGTTGCTTCTGCATGTCACTATGAATGATTGTGGCAGGTGAAGAGCCTTGTCCAGTTTAACTGTAACTAATATGCAATCTTATATAACTAGAGAGTTTAACTGGTCTTAATGAGTGTGGGAAAGGGTTAGGAAGATATGTTAGAAAGATATGTGTCAATAGCCTGGGTGATGGTTTGGTGTGAAGGTTGCACTAGGGAGCAAATTCATTAGTAACCAATTCCAGGGTTAGAATTTGTTGCCTAAGAGATAAGGGGTCCTTGAACAAACCTGTTGTTGTCCTAGATTGCTGGTGAAAAATACATTTGCAGTTAGATTGTGCTCACTGTGTAATTGTATGTAATGCTGAAATATTGATGCAAAATAAAAATATATTTCAAATTGCAAAAATGGAGAGGCCATTTTTGATGACACATTGTTATGAGAACGGGAATACTACTGGACTGGTATATCACTAGAGATCCTACATAGTACTTAGTCACTGTTATGGCTATAGAGGAACGAAGGAACACTAGAATAAGAAACAGTACACTGTTACATCTCTTGAGGAGCTAAGGGCTATTGTAACCCTGTTATACCTCTATAGAAGCTAAAGTTTGAATAGGAAAATGTGAATCATCTTACCACAGTGGGGTAACATTGATTTGCTGTGAAGTGCAGTGTCTAAGGAGCTCATTGGACTTAACCCACAGAAACTGGTATAAACTTTGAGACTAGAGACTTTGTGACTAGGGTCTCCCAGGTCAAGCCCTTGGATTAACCCCCATCCACACACTGGTTGCAGCTGGCAAAGGCACAATGGAGAACTCTAGTGGAGATCTGGAACAGCTGATGTCTAACATGTAGAACTTAACTATGTAGAGCATAGAGAGAGAACCGTGACAGCCACTCTTAGAGAAGGCTAAAACCAGGAACAAAACCAAAAAAAGCCACATACATGGCAGAGAGTCTGGACACAGTGCAGGTAGGAACAACATGACCAGGTAGGAACAACATCTAAGCTTGATAGTTGCAACCTGACTTGATATTCAAATCCCCAACACCACACCAGGTACAGCAGAAACCAGCGAATGGGGTATCTAGGCAAATTTGCATGAGGCATTATTTCGAAATTGGCATTACGTTCCACAATGAGCACAGCTTGTAACATACAGACCTACAGTACATAGGGGAAAGGTTAGCCTAGGGATCATCAAAATGAGTTATCAGTTGAACATGTGGCAGGAGATTGTCAGTTGTACTGTCTGAAAACCCTGTGATAATTTGGAGGAAGACAGAGTTTACAATAATGTTCCTGGTTTCAAAAGTTGAACATTCTATTACATTAGTGCAGCTAAGGTTTGTTAAATCTAGTGGAAAGTGTGGACGCTTCCATTTCTGATTCCGTTTGTCCAAATTGCCTTCTGAAAGCACCAACGGGTTTACATGTGGGGGTTTATACAAATATAATCTGTTGATAAGGATCCGACAATTGTTTTATTGTCAACATAGCCTCAATAATTTTCATAATAAAAAAGAAAAATATATATGAAGACTCTACCATCTCTATATTTGTAACTTAGTGTGGTTTGGAGCATTGATATAAAATAGTCTGGTGTTTACACCTTTTTCTAAGTTCCTACACTCCTAAAATAGTTTTCCTGGACTGTTCTGCTAGCTTGTAGTTTTGTAGATACTAACTCTATACAGTTGCTAGGTCATCAGCAAGACCATGGATGTGCGCTATTTGTTTTCAGTGAGGACAGTTTTATTTTCCACCTGCGTTGGTATGCTCACAATTTTAAGATCTATTTTGGATATCAGCGTTGAGTTTTACCAGCAGCGTTTCTCTAGTGTTTTCAGACAGAAGTGATTTAAGAGAAGAATACTAATCATCTGCATGTTCTTTTTCTGAGGCTTGTGAGAAATCTGCCTGGCACTGTGAAAGAGTTGAGTTTGGTTGTAAAAATACTGAGAAACCATTTTTGAAGGTGGCTGAAGGGTTTAGAATTCCAGATATGGGGGCAGCATCGGAGATTCATTTAAGATCGGAAAGGTCAGTAATAGTGAGCGCAGTGCAATATATATTGTCTTGTGAGGAACAGAGGATATGACTAGGAAAAATACAGACTCACAAGTGAAGACATGGGGAGAGGCAATGGAGAAAAGGGCTTTTAATGTCAAGGAGGACACTAAATAATTAGCTTTTACATTTGGGAACCATGGAGCAGACAGAGGTTGTAAAGAAGTCTGTCCTTTCTGGGAAGAGAATTCTAACAGCAGAATTTAAAATAGACTGGAGCAGGGAAAGGTGTGAGGCTCCAGGGACAGCTAGTAGAGCACTCAATAGCCCAAGCAGAATATAATGAGGGCATACAGGAGAATTAGTAGTGACTGAGAAAGCAAGCATTGCATCTTGACATTATTACAGAAGATTAAGCACCTACTTTTACAGTAGTACAAATGGGTGTATGAGGGAAGTTGAGGGAAGAGTCTAACATCATCCCAAGACAACATGCACAGCTAACAGGGTTATAGAGCACTTTCTTCAATGTTAATGGAAATGGTAGGGGTAGGAGGAGGTTTAGGTGGGAAAGACAAAGGTAATAGAAGGGAAAAATGAAAGGAAACATTGCATCGTTCCTTTTTTTTATTCCAACATAGGATTATTTAAAATAGGCAGTTCATCGCCAAAGAACTCACCAAAATACCTTTTATTTGCAAACAACAAATAAAAATATTAAATGCAGTCATTGAAACCTTATGTAAAGATGAAAAACCTTAAGATCTGCATTCCCAGTGAAATGAAAAATAATATGCAGACAATAATCTTCCCAGAAACAGAAATGGCAGCAGCATCACGTACTGCTGGATAGGACATGCCGCTGAACAATTCGTACTCCATAAATAATGGCACTATCTTGTTTTGGGTGAAACAATGTATATTAGCTGTTAATAAGGGCTAAATCAACTGAGTCCCAGGCTGGATTAACAGAAACAAACAACATACCCTGGTAGTAAATTCAAATGATAAAACAAATAAGAAGCAGACACATTTCTTTTTGCCAAAAGAAGTTTGAGATAGTGTTCTCTACAGTGTGGCCAAACAAGGGCTTTTATGAATATAACATTAAGTTCTTTCCAAGGCTGCAATGCTTGCAATTCAATGTATCAATGTAGCAATTTTGCATTATTCCATGAAACAAAACTTTGATATGAAAGAATCATGAGATCTTAAAGGTGGGGCCCGAAAACTAACTACTAACTGAATGAGTCAACTTACACAGAGTTTTGGTAAAACAGTCATAATTTATTACTAAACGTTGAGCGCATTTTAAAAATAGGTAGTGGAAAGTAGTCATTTGAGATCTGTTATACCAGTGACGGTGAACCTTTTTGGCACCGAGTGCCGAAAAGGTGACGTCACTTACCAGTGCCATCCCCAGAAGTGCCGGCGCTGATGAGTGACGTGACTGTAACTGTGTTGGGTAAGGAGCTCTCCACAGCAAGCGAGTGCTCCTTCAGTATAGGCCACAGATCCAACCTGAAAAATGTCAACTCAGGTCTGTGGTCTGCACAGAAGGCGCACGTGCCATAGGTTCGCTATCACGATGCTATACAATTTATATTCTACTGAATAAATTCTTCATTTTATTTCTAAATTATCAATAGTAATATAGGGAAGAACTGCAATGTAAATAATTAGGGAATAGTTGCCTTCAAGATTGTTTGTAGTCTTTCAAATAATGATCAGTCTCAATACATATCAACAGCTCGTGGTTTTTAAAAACTTTTTACAACAAATGCAAAGTGGATCGGATGGCATGGTAGCAACAATACATTAATACATGTTGTGGAATAACCCCCAGCCACCCTCCGTACAGGGTGGTTATGCTAAGAGGTAGTAAATTGTACTGAAATAGTACTAGAGGTGTCATAACAGTGCTAGGGGTACACTCCACCAGGAGTTGACTTAGGAACATACAGTATTCTTCTGAAAACAACATTTAAGTTTTTCCATACTGATTAGAATTATAAATAAATTAATGGGAAAATTAACGAATAATAAGTGATAATAGTAATTGATAGACTTTATAAAGAAAGAAAAAATAGTAAAATATATTTTTTTTCTGGCTAAACAATAGTTTCTATACTTATCTTAGATTAGACTTTTTACATCATTTCGCAATGTGTAGATTTAGCAATAACTGTTTTTAGACTTGTTTTAAGTTCATGCGGTTAAATGATTGTTACTTTTTTGGCATTAGTAAATATACCTACTCGTTACTTCATTTAGAATGAAATGTACACTACACCACGGTCAGCATCTCACCACTAGTGTTTAAATCAGCTCTGAGCAATAATGAATTATGGTTCTCTTACGACATAATGCCACGGTGTAAGTCTCTGCCTTGGATCTAAGGATTTCAGCTCCTTTTACCTACTAAATCCTGGACTAAGACCTCATTGTTTCTCTTTACTTGCACTAACTTTTCACTTGAAAATTGAAGAGTTTGGTCCACAGAGCAGGTTGCCAATATTCCAGTGCTGAGATGTTGCAAAAAAAAGCGCCCTAGGTAAAGGTTTCTACACAAAGATATGAAAGCATGATGAGAACATATATGTAGGTAACAGCAGAACAATGAATAAAATAACATACTAGATTAGTTATTTTTATGGAGTAAATAATTTAACATTCAACAAATCAGTTTAACGACTTTCAATCCCTTTAATTCTTTGGGAGCTCTTTGCAGAGAAGTTTTTCACTCACTGGGCGAAATTTACTAAGGGTGAAGCGATCGCCCGAAGTTAATTCTTGCCCGCACGTGCGGTATTCTGATCGATTTTCGATCGTGTGATCACAAATCGAGCGCAATTCCGATCGTGCGATCGCAAATCGATCAGAATTGCAATCGTGCAATCTCAAATCGATCGGAATACCGCACGTGCGGGCAGGAATTGACTTCGGGCGGACTAAATCCGCCCTTAGTAAATTTCGCCCACTAAGTCAATTTATGGGGTCCTTAAAGTAGCCTTGTTAAATAACACTGGATAAAACCCCTAATTCAGTTATCCTGACTAATAACAGTTATAGAAGCAGAACTGCGTAGTCTCTCAGTAGTATACCCTAATAATATTTAATAATAATAATTTAATAATATTTAATAAACTAGCCTAGAGTTGTTTCGGCCAGGTTGCCCTCTAGCAAATGTGATAAAGGACAAAATACCCGAAACATGTCATTCACTGGCAGAATAAAATTATTTACCCTCGCTACAATTTTCTCACTAACACCGTTTACTTCTACTTTAATCCCAAGGCAATTTGCTTCATTTCATATACTGTAGTCATCCAATGAACCATTTGTTTTCAGGACAAAAACCACACCAAATTTCCAACACACCATAAGCATTTTAAGTGACTATTACATGTTATGCCACTCAAAATACAGGTATCTAGCTTTTAGGGGGTAATTCAAGAAAGAACGAACTTACCTGGCGATCCTTCAATTCTCCTCGCCGAGACTGGTATGCGCTCCCTGCTCTACTGCACGCGGAGATCAGCGAACGCTTTAAAAGTACTTCGGCTCACCTCGCGACCACTAGAGTTGCCTCGCCGAAGTACCTTTAAAGCGAACTTCAAGAATGAGTACTTCAAGAATGAGGGAAGGCATTATAGTGTGATAAAATAGCCTTCTATGAATGATGCGGGATAAAACACTGAATGTATATGAACATTTCCATAGCATAAGTCTTGCTGCATTTAATTCTAAAAAGGCCTAGGGCCTGAACCTTAATAATCATAGGCTAAATCATCGCCCTCTTTTTGTGTACTAAATCTGCGCAAGGAAGACACTGACCTAACACATACTTACAAAGGAAAATAAGGAGCCTCTTTCTTGTGCCTGTTTCTCCACGTGCCACAAGTGATGGAAAAGTTGAGTTATATAGATAAGTTTAAATTAAATATTCTTAATGTTACTAAGCCATCCTCATAGAATCTTGGAATTCATTGCCTTGAATGGAAGCGATCAGATGTGAAGGGTTGCTGAGATACAATTCGGAGTGTTGGCTTTTCCCCATTGTTCTGTTCATACAAAGCAGGCATCTATTCCAAGAAGGCAAGATCTTCTCTAGCTAAAATGTCACACTATCTTTAAAATATGTTTGACAGATAACTGCCTTTGGAAATGAGCATGCGAAAGAAGGATCTATAAAATAGTGGTCATAATTCATTTCACTTGCTTGTTTTGCTTGTTCCCTCATAACTGAGAAATTGGATGTCACTTGTTATTACATATTTTGCTGTTAATCCCGAGGCACCGTCCCCCTTTTTTTTATGATGACAATTCAATGATAAACCCCATGGTTTCCGTACACCTAATCTCGAAGCATGAATGTTTTATTAGAATTGTATGGTTTTAAAAAGTTAACTCTATAGTATTGGGACTCTGGGTTTTTAGCTGAATGAACATTAATGAAAAATAGTTCAAAGGCCTGGACTGTGTAGTTTGAGGACATATTTTCACATCTGATATTAGTATCTTTTTTTTTCTCAATAATATGTTTACAAAAAAAATGTTGAGTTTTGTAATCTTTTACTACAGATTTAGATACTAGAAAAGAGCTTCAGTAGAGACATTATACACTAAATATACTTAGGCAAACATCATTTTGGACTGATGAGCACTGTCATATTCATAGGACGCTGCTGTCTATAACTGTCTCACATTGAAACTGATTGCTCCATTGTTTCACTATTCTGGCCACAACATATAACGTATGTATATTTTTATTTATAAAGCGTCGCAAGGTTACCCAGGGCTGTATAATCAACAATACAGTAATAATAGAGACAAGGGAAAAGTGCTTAATAAAGAACAAGTGAAGTAAATTACAAGTATATAACCAAGAAAATACATCAGTATGTAATACCCCCATGTCCCTGTGGAGTAGGGGGGACATAAATAATACTAGTAGGGGTCCCTGGGACCTCTATTCCCCCACCCTCTCCCAGCGCTAGGCAGGGTGGGGGATCATTACTTCTAGGAGCACCAGGCCTTGACTGAAACAAGAGGATTGAGGTCTCTGCCCCATAGAACTTACAATCTAAATAACAGGAAGACTTACATAAACAGATAGGAGGGCGACAAGTGCAGTAACATAAAGTGACCGTTCACTTGGCTATAGGTGCCAATTAAAAAGAAAAAAATAAAAAACATAAAGTTTGAATAAATAGTTGCCTAAATGCAAAATATAAACTTGAAAACCAGTGCTAGTGCTCCAAGAGGTAAGGTTTTAATTTAGTTTCAAAGATATTGATGGATTGTTCTTGGCAGAGGTAGAGAGGTACAGAATTCCAAAGATAAGGGGCAGCAAGAGAGAAGGGTTTAACACGAGATCGGGTAGTCTTGGTGAGGGGTTCATGAAGAAGGTTGACTTGTGAAGAGCGGAGTTGATGGCTAGAGTTGATGGCTAGGCGCATAAAAGCAAACAAGGGAAGATATGTAGGGAGGGGCAGCAGAGTGAAGCGCTTTGAATGTCAGAAGTAGGACACTGTAAATAATACATTGTGTCAGACATCCTTAATAATTTGCTGCAGTTTGTATGCACTACACAGCAGAGAAAAAATACAGAGCATGTTTATGAGATGTGTCATTATCTATGTACAAGAAACAGTATAAATTTCAAGGCAAAGAAATTCTATGCATTAGACATGGCTCATATTTATTGTAGAGATCTTAAGTAACTCCTTATGGCAGGTATGACTGCCTTCAGAATTCACTAAAAATAAAGAGCATTTTTTTAAGCAAAGAATTCCCGGCCTACATGGATAGATAATGGAAATTTTGTTGCAATATTAATATTTTAGAGAACATGGCTCAGTAGGGTATTTGACGCAAAGTTAACAATATTATTAAGAATGTTACAATTGGAAAAAAATAGTAGTGGATGATTCTGCTGCAATAGACGTTGGTGCTCTGGAAAGTTTGTTTGGTTTTTCAGTCTGAGATTAAAGAATGTTTGGAATTATCAATCAATGATTGGATACATTTGTCACAATAGGAATTTGAGACTATATTCAAGGAGGGAATATTTTTAAAGGTCATTTAGGAATATTTGACTGATTTCTATCAGGCAAACACATTTTCTGGCAAAAAATATGACAGAAATGGATTTATAAATTGGTGAAAATGCCAATATCAATAATACTGTGAATATTTCACCACCTTTTACAAATCTACTTTTTTCCCTCAATTTTATAAATATCCCCCAAGGTCGTGAAAATTCATCTTAAAAGAAATTAACCTCAATCCTATGCCATTTGAAAATGAAATTTAAACCACTTAAGCTATTTCCTGAAGCTGGTCTTATTCAGTTCAGAACAGCTATGGGTCAAAACCAATGTAAACAAAATCACTGCTACAGTACAAAATTGCTTTTAATATTTTACCAAACAAAAAGAGAAAAAAGATTTGTCAGAAAAGGAGTGGAGTAGAAGACTTGCAGCATGGGTTCCACAGTGATCTCCGCGCTAGCTATTCCCAGGGTGCGGAATCTAAGAAGCTTTCCTGTCTTCACCTTTGACCCCCACAAGGAAGTATGTGCTTTGCAGTCAGAGACTCTCATGGTCCCTGAGAATAGTTGACCACAGATGGAGAGGGGAAGGCAAAATGTAAACAGATTTCAGGTTTGAGAAACAATGGCAGGCAGTGGGCAGGGTAGCGAGAAAGGAGTAACAGGCAACAGGCTGAGATTAATACACAGTAACTGAAGTACAAACACACCCTAGAACTACCCTCCATGGTAGCTCCTTTAAATAGTACTGGAGATGGACATGTGACCACACCAAACTGCTTCAAAAGTGTGTGACCGCGACGTACTTGCATCATGTGTGCATGTCAGCACCCATGACGCAACCACCGAGCAAGGGAATCAGCGTTCCCAGGGTTACGATGAGACCGTCGCTGGAAAGGAGAGTGCAGGTAACGCCCCTTACACCCTCTCAATCTTCTCTTATGAGATTATTAAAAAATAAATAAAAAATCAACACATTTAACGCTCAATGCCATCTAGTAGATTCCATCAGCCATAGACATGACTCAACAAATAAAAGGTTTTGGCTTGATTGCAAAGAATAATGGACAATGCTATCAAATTAACAAACAAAGCATTTAGCACTATCATTCATTTCAGTGGAACAAAATCCATCTGTCTCTGTAGCCTGAATATGTTCTGCTCCGTCTATATGTCTGCGTTTTTGTTATGCTAGAAGTGGAAAAGGTTTTGATAAGATACGACTAGATATAGTTAACTTGTTGTCCTTACTCCAGATGTATACAAAGAAAATCCTTTTCACAAGGGATTTAAAAACACAATTTCTTGAGTATCAAATACAGATTTGTACTCTTGAAGGTGTTGGTAAAATCTGTTTATTAATTTAAACTATATTCATGGGTACATTCTACTTATTCTGAGGTTCAGCCTCAACCACAAACTCATAGCATGCTGAAGTGTTAATGTCTAACAGAACTACTATTAATACTGAAAACAGTGAAACAGAAACAGTGAAATCCCATTTCAGGATAGAGTTCACAACAAGGATAGTTTATATATTTAAAGAAAAAAAATTATCCATTGGAAGTCAGACAGTCTGGAGCAAGATGACCTCTACAGATAGACTTATCGACTTAAACTAAACAGCTCTGCTTATAAGTTAAACCCAACCTTAAACTGTAGTTTGTACCTTTTTTAATCGAATTGTTCTTTACTTTTTGGAATTTTACGCATACCTACCCAGAATAGGGAAAATAAGAATACATTTTAGATTAATAGTTATTTGTAAACCTTATTTTTCCATTTTGATTCATTCCGCTATCTCAAATATGTAATCCAAATTAACAGTTTATGTACAAGGAACTTTATATGAACAACATGTTGTAAGCAGTAACAATTTTATGTGTAGACAAGAGACCTAAATATTAGACTTTCTGTAAAAGTACAATCTGCATTATTGTAGTGTGCTCAGGTTTAAGGCAATACACTCAGACTTTGAACGTCTTTTTCATCAAGAATTTCTAACTCTGGTCAATGCACACAACCTTACCACTGTTCCGGTATCATTAAGTGCACTTTAACGTGTTACATTCATCAAACCACTGGCAAGAAGTGCAGTGACCTCATCCTCACCATATCCCACTAACTGTATATAATTAAATAATAAATTCCCTTCTATGTCTCCCTGTCCCTAGTTCATCCTCACAATGTGCCACTAACTGTATAT
>WMED01014826.1:0-13879 GCA_019650415.1 Pipa parva | reverse complement strand
GTTTGAAAGTTAACATTCTTAATGTATATAGTTGTGTCCAAGAAGTGTATTAGAAATTAGGACCACCCTACTTAATTGGGGGAGAGGTTCTGATTTCGAATGTACATGTGTTAATTATTTAGTTTGTACATATGATGATAGGAAGTTAACATCTCCCCAAAACAGTGTGTGATTATTTGCACTTTGCAAAAAAATGGGGTCCTTCCGCTGAATGTGGCCAGGTGAGTGGCTTGATTTCTTCTTTTCTGCATTGTTGGTGGGCCATCAGGGACCCTTCTTTGCTTGTTCTTGCAAAAATCAGTTCCTGAATGTGCCAGGACATTTGCTTTTTTATAATTACTCTTTAATATTCATGTTAACTATATATTCTTACTTGAAACATAAGAGAAACTGTAGCAATATCTTAATAGCAATATATCTTATTACACAACATGTTTTGAGCCACAGTTGGGACCTTTTTCAACTAAACAAAACCCACACTAGTTATAAATTTATGTATAAAAAACCACAACCACTATTACATGCAAGACCAAATGTTGAACCAAGTAAGAAGTTCAGGGTGAGGACTGCTCAGAAAAAGTCCTTGTGAGCTTCAACCACATTTAAAATCCATAAAGTCCATATAGTCCAAAGAACTTTCATCTGCTGAACCCAGCCTACCTATGGTATCACATTGGACAATATAATAGTTATAGCTACTTAGTTACATAGATATCGACAAACCAATAGAGCTATACAATGGTATAGAATCTGAAAATGACAACACTACATTAATTTTATGAAAAGGAATAACAATCTAATAGTTGTTTGATCCCCCTTTGATGTAAATCGGATGAAAAATGGACAAAAAGGTTAAAAAAAGTCACCTTTTCGCCTGATTTTCAGATCAAAAATGAGCAAAAACAATTTTAATAAATTTTGTTGGAATCGAATCTCAGTATAAATGCACTTTCTGATTGCTGCATCCATTGACTTTAGTGCGGTACCAGCACTGCTTCACCAAAATAGTATTATAAACTTTATAGTGTTAGTCAGTGTCGGAGAAAGCTTAAGCTTGCCAGGTTAGCTAAAAATTAGGGACAGGTATTCAAAACACATTTAGAGGGGCTCAACTCACAAATCTTGCAAGCTGAATTTGCATATGTCAAATGTGTCCCTGATTTATTAACTGATCTGGCAAACCTATGGAAGAAATTGATGGAGCAGACCTTAAGACACCATCTGTCATACATTTTGGACATAAAAATAGGGTTCAACTTGCTGTTCTGACTGAGGTCCGACAATGCCTGGGTCTTTTTCACCCCAGGGTGTCCAGGCACCTCCAGTCTTACAGGATATTCCCTAAGGCCCTTTTACTGCTTTTGAAATGCTTTGCTGAAATCCTGGGATACCCTTTTCTGGTAGAGGGGGAACTTCCTTTTACAGGGCTCATTCATCACCCCCACTTCCCCCCCCCCCCCGCCCACCTCCGGGGGAGGGCCTGGAACTATAGATCATCATAGAGCAGGGCCTGTAACTAAAGACACTTCCCACTTCCTGAACACTTCTATTTATAGACTGGGGAATCTCCCTCTGAGCCATATCAACAAGAATCATATTTCTTATTGGAATAATACAGGGCTCCAGCAGGTGGTTCTATTACTACACCCCTGGGAGTATCACTCAGTTTAGATAGATATAAAGCAGTTAATACTGTAAGTAAATAGTCATATAATAGATTAATACATCATAACACATAAACTGGTAGGAAATGGAGTTATATCATTTCCATTTCCTAGGTAGGAATTATTTGAATATTCCTTTTAGTAGGTTTAACCTGTTACTACTTATTACTTTGCTTGTGATTTCATGCATCACTTATGATCGAGTGCACATTGCCCTAGTTGTACAGTTTTAATCTGGAGATGAAAAGACTAACCTAGAAAAATCTGTTGGGTAAGCTGAGAATGAAGATCTGCCATTGAAAACAACATATTCTATAGTGGCCCTGTTTCTTTTATCACAGCCACTTAAATTGTAGCTTCTCATGGCTGGAAACAGGCATGTTTTTTTTTTATTAAGATTCAGTGCTCCCTAGCTTATTTCAAAAAGCAAAAAGTTAATTAATTATTTATCATTGCATTGTTTATGCTGTTTTTATGCTGCTTTCTCCTAATAGAGCTTTATTGAAATACAGTATTCCTCATTTATACAAGACTATTGCATGAAAACCCTTTATTCTTCATCCAAGACATATTACATTATTACATTTCACATTGCTATGTCCTTATCCAATGGTCCCCAGTCTTTTCTAGAATTAATATTGCAATGTTCCAGTCTGCTCACTCTGGCCAGTATAGAAATGATGCTCCTATTTCAGTCCCAGAGCCTTTCCACAGTCAAACCAGCAAATTGATTTTTTTCCAGTCCAGACAACTAATGAGTCTGAAGGTCATCTAGAAAGAACTTCTATCCTGTACCAATACATCTATTCTTGCTTCAGGCTTTCACTTTGTCCTTCTCTCCCAGGACTTAATTGTTGTCTGAAACTGTACAGCAGCTTGATTACATATGTTTTATCGTTTACTTCCAAATCTCCCAGAAGATAACATGAGATTTCCCCAGCTGTTTGTGACCCCCTATGCATTAGAGCATTTAACCTGAATCCAAAGTTGTCCATGAGAGGGAGAAAAGTTGACTTAATAAATGAACTTTCTAGTTATCAAACTGGGCTTGGAGGAGCCTAGGACACAAATCCTTTGTGAATAAATAAAACAGAAGTGCTGCAGAAATTATAAGAAACTGACAAATATTTGTTCATAATGGGATCTTTAAAAAAAAGTTTTTGGGCTCTGTTAAGTAGGTTAGGAAATGGATTAAAAAACCTTAATTTCACTGGAGATGTTGCTAGCCACTTGACTTAGTAATAGGATTGCTGCTGTTGGAAATTGAGTTGTAACTGCTTTTGTAAATAGGCTTTTAAATAAATGTTACTCTTTGGGGTATTTATCAAAGTTAAAAAAAATTTGCAGTTGAAAAATAACTGTCAAAAAAGTTGCGGTAAAAATTTGCCAGCAAAACATTGTGGTGAAAAAGTTGTCATTGCCAAAATCAGTATTTATTAAGGACTTTTCGACTAATTTAATCACTGAGAAATATTGTCAAAAACCCTCATATTCTCTATGGGAGGTGGTTCTAAAAAATTTTTCACAATGAAAAAAAGTCACTGAAAATAGTAACATAGTTTATAAGGCTGAAAAAAGACACAAGTCCATCCATTTTAGCTTATACCCCTGCAATGTTGATCCAGAGAAAGTCAAAATACCCATTAGGCAAGAGCCAATTATCCTCACATTTGGGAAAAAATTCCTTCCCGATTCCAGATATGGCAATCAGAATAATTCCCAGGATCAAGATCCCACCTTCAGTTATCTATTACCCATAACTTGTAATGTGCTTACACTGAAGGAAAACATCCAAACCAGGTTTAAACTCTTTTATGGAATTAATCTTGGTGACTTCTTCAGGCAGAGAGTTCCATAATCTCACTGTTCTTACAGTGAAACATTCCTTCTGTGTTGATGCAGAAACTTTTATTTCCTCTAAATGTAGATGATGCTCAATTGTGATACTTACAGTTCTTGGTATAAACAGATTGTGGGAGAGATCTCTGTACTTACCCATAACATATTTATACATGGTTATTAGGTCACCCCTTAATCTTCTTTTTCTAGACTTAACAAGACCAATTTTGATCTTTCTTGGTACTGTATTTTGCCCATTCCTTTTATTACTTTAGTAGCCCGTGTTTGAACCTGCTCAGGCTCAACTACATCTTTCTTGTGCTTTGGTGCCCAAAACTGCACACAGTATTCCATGTGTGGTCTGACCAGTGCTTTGTAAAGTGGTATAATTATGTTCTCGTCATGTGCGTCTATACCCCTGTTGATGCCCTTTTGATGCACCCCATGATCCTTGGCAGCCAATGGCCAGACCAGAATAAGTTATAACATTTATCTCTTACTCTTAATGAATAACGGACTCCCACACTGAATTTGGTAGAACAATTGGCCACAGCTTTTTTATTGTTAAAAACCTTAATGATATAACCATAACGACATAACCGTAAAAAACATTATGCCCGCAGTCGCGTTAAGCAACCGGCATGATAACCAAACCATACAAAAACATGTTGTCCACTCTAATGACCAAAGCCGTTGGCTACCGGCCACAGAAGGGAGCAACCTTAACTCACCAATGATTTCAGTCATGTCAGTGCTATAATAATTTCCGCCAAAGCTGTGACAATTACATTTGTTCAACTGTGTACATAAATTTTAATACACTTCAACAAAATTCCATCGTACATCCAGTATCAACTTGTTTCTAAAATTGCTTTATCAGAGTTCGGTAGGAGGGAATGTTCTCTTAAGCTGCAGCGTTAAGTCTGAGCAGGAAAGCCTACATTTAGATTTTATATCTATAGGCGCCCCTAGGGGATAATTCTGATAACTATAAATGATAGGCTGGTGAGGACTTATATTTACAAACATTTACCTCGTTTGCATTAGAGACGAATGGACACAAATTCAGATTTTGACACAACTGTTCAGTTTGTTGAATAACCCCATTAATCTTTTTTGTATTAGGTAACATAGGACTATATTCTCTATTTTTATGAAAATAAAAAGCAGTCAAATGTTGGAACTGCAGTAATGTTTGATTAATGTGCAGTTTTTTTGTAAAACTGTCAAGGAAACAACAGTAAGAGATTGTACTCCGTTGCTGCACAGACCCTGTATATATATTTAGATGTATATTTGTATTTTACGTTATCAGAAAAGGTCCATTTGAACTCATCCAGCTGTGAGTATGATTACACACCTTATCCTTCTCTGCGGCTAACATGACAGTTAAGTTTAACAACAACAGCAGGCTTCGGCAATTTACAAGAAACCAAATCTATACTACAAATAAAACACGCTCAAATAATTGTATTTATAGAAATGTTAAATAGAGAATAATTAAAAAATAAAACCCACTGCAGAGTTCACCATTAAATAAAAAATGATTCCTAGTTTGTTTTGAAGAAAAAATGTAATTTCTTAAATGGTGAAATATATGTGAAATCTACCGTATTTTATACATACTAATATTTTTTCATATTACCGGGAATACCATTCGCCCATGGCCTCCAACAGAGATAACTCGTACAATCAAGGTTTGTATTGGGATAGTATTTGTTGTATCTGAACCACTGGAGTCTGACTCATTGAACATGGTAGGAAAATGGCAATTTATCAGGGAGTGAAACGAAATGACAATATAAGCATTGCCACTTCTTGTTCCATGACTTCAAAGTTAAACTTTGGACAGAACTTGCTTTTAAAATCTGAATTGACGTGATTCAGAAAACACAGAAGATCTCGGGACTTTAAAGATTCACAACTGCCTAAACCGAAACAAATTACCACAAATCTGCCTATATATAGATCTCATTAGATGTTTTGTTTTTTCATTTTTTTGTGACATAGTTGGTTCAAACCTTTAAACGAGAGACATTAACACTGGGAAAACCTACAGCTTGATTGCTCAGATGACACAGATATCAGCAGATTCCTCCTAGAGATGTTGTGACAGCTTGCCAATAGTACTAAATCTAATTATTGGATTCTGAAACTGCCATTTGTTTTTGCTGATATCACCATTAGCATTGTATGGGGTTGGACTTTATGATTTCTCTTGTATTTTAATGTAACACAATCTTCCAAAACCCCACCTAAACCTAACATCGCCCTATCGACCCTACAACATCATCTTCTTTACAAGCTGCAATAACAAAGAGTCTTAAAGGGACAGTAACAACAAAAGATTAACTGCATTTATAGTTAATACAGATTCAATCTGTACTTTGAAAAAAAAAATCTAAATTGTGTTGAGAAGTTATAATAATTAGCTATTTGGCCTTGAAAATAGGGCTTTAAAGACACACTTTCTGAAAAAAGTCCCATAGAGCACACAGAACAGTGGGATTGGGCGAGGATTGTTTAACAACATGGCTACTATCAGTAAAGATTGGAGAAGGCAGAAAACAATCACATTCATGAATTCAACTTCAAAGATTACATTTTTTCAATCACATTAATTGAATAGCTGTTGTAGTTAATCCAAGTGGGAATTTTTATAGTTTTGGCATTACTGTCCTTTAAGCAGGACTTCCGTTCCCACAATTTTAAAATAAATAGCAGCACCTCTCGTCAAATACTTATTAGCAGTCTGAAGCAACATTTGCTAATCATGCATTTGATTTGACAAGTCACACTTTATTTCAAAGTAAGAAGTTACCCTGCTTAATGTCCTCCATTCCTCTTTGTTTCTGATATATTTACATATAATCCAAATTAGCTTCTAATTAAAATGTTTATTCTTGCAGCAAATTAACTGGAAGTCTTACCTAGATGCCATGGGCAGAATGCTTTACTAATACTAATTCAAAATTAGGACATTAGGAGTGGGCTATGCGTGAGTCATCTTGGCAGCAGTTAATGGTTTTAAGTTTCCGTTGTCAGAAAAGACATTTCTTGGAAATGATCATTGTTTACAAAAAAACGTATTAATTCATTTAATCTCACTTAATTCATATTGTTAATATTAATACCGAAGAAAGTGCCATGTAATGTTTATGCGTATATTTCAAACGTTAGATTTTTATTTTTTTAAATAGGACACTCTATATTGTCATGCAAAATTCAATTAATATCTAAATTAAGGCTTGGAAAAAGGTAAAGCTGAGAAAAACAATATATTTCATCAGTAAAAATGGCAGAAATATAGAAATGTTACAGGAAAAGAGGCAAAGACATTAGAAACTTATTCAAACTAAAAGACTGATGTAGTAAATGGAAGAAAAAGTCTTCTTTAACTGCACATTTCCACCCATGAAACTAGAACCTTATATATTGTATAACAATGCCCTGCTGTGGCCCCATTACAATAAGACATATAGACAGCTGAATGGAACACAATTAGCAACAGCTTTTATTAATCATTAAACTTCATTCCAACACATTATGACAACAGCTGCAAATTGCAGCTGGCACAAATCCACAACGAAATCCCAGTAGTCTCAGTAAAATCTGAGGTAACTAAACCAAGCCATGAGCTACAGGCTCATAACCCACTTGTGACCAAATCCCACCAATTAAAGCTCTGTGAGCACAAAATATCTTCCATCACGTACATAACGCTGTGACAACTAAATTAAATGATACAAGTTAACTCTAGATATGTTTGTCAAAACAACAACAATTATACATAGATAACTTCCAAAACCCCAACTAATGGCAAGGAACATAGTGGGTGGGCAACTTTCTCTGCAGCCATAACTGTCAGACTAGAACCTTCTGTCACTGACATGGTAGGTTATCCCTAATCAGATATCAAAGGGGGAGGGGTCAAAACAGCCAACATACATTCCACCAATTAATGGCTACTATTTGAATTGGAAGGCGTTTCCCATCATCCCATTGGCTGGTTTTTCGCCATGGCCCAGCCACCCACACCACCTCTGTCACTTCTGTTTGAGGGGTGTATCCAGGCAGACTGCTGAAATATTACAAATATAGTTTAACATGTTTGACAGATAACTAGTCTATGTTTTTCTGTTAATGCAAATAGTTAGCAAATACAATACAGTTATTTCAAATCTGAAACTATTCACATAATTAATTACACATTAAAATGGTCAAATATATAAATATTCAGTTATGGTCCAATAAGGTTATCATGGCAGTTGCTAGTACATAGTAAATTGCCTTAGCATTTATATATTTTTTTCATGATATTGAGTCCAGTACGCAAATGCCAGAATACACATAAAAAGGGTCTACGTAGTGTGCTACAATATATTTTTAAATGGTGTGAACTT
Organism: Pipa parva; assembly: GCA_019650415.1. Lineage (NCBI taxonomy): Eukaryota > Metazoa > Chordata > Amphibia > Anura > Pipidae > Pipa > Pipa parva. The sequence goes on along the minus strand of WMED01014826.1, from coordinate 5,973 downwards.
TCCTGATGGTTCTACGCAACTCTATGGACCTCTGAACCCTTAAGATAATGTCTATTAGGATTGGTTTCCTGAAACCTCTATTTATAGCAGTCATTATGAACTTAAAAGAACTTTTTCTCTTGGAGTATCCTTTCATTCTCACAAGGCATTGGGATGTTTTTAACGACACCAATTATTTATCAAGTATATTATGTTATTCTTTAAAATGTTTTTAAGTATTTCATAAACAGACAAATGTTGTGCTGGTACAGTATATCTATGGTATATCTGTGTTAACGGAAAAATTCTACATGTGATTAAAATAAAAGTAGAGTTTAATTACATAGATATCATCTTATTCGCTGGCATATCTGTCTTAAATTCACACATTCTCTGGGTTAGATCCATTGTTGATAGGTTGCAGGAGTTTCCAGCTCTCAAATATAAGGTATCGAGCAGCCATGCAGTTTCTAAGTTTAGGTTAGTTTAAAATTGGCCAAAAATGAGCATCCAGAACTCATGGGAGATGTGATAAAGTATTACCATTTTGATTATGCCCCAGGTCCAGTAGCCAATATGAATTTAAATATGGACATTTCCACATAATGTGGGGTAAAATACCTCTTATACTAAATACATACCAACAATAGTGGGATATGACCTGGGGCCTGTTAGATGTGTAATGCCTGAGGCATAAAATCTAATAAACATTTCATATATTGCAGGTAGGAGGCCAACTCTTATGCAATGTCCCATATTTTCTGCCTGTCTTCGTGGGGTCTATTCCAAAGCAAAAATAAAAGAATTGTTAACATTTGGTTTAACCATTTTGTAAGCTTTTGCATGTTTATAGCGACATGTGCCAGCACTCTGTCTAGATATTTTTTAGGCTGACCATCTGCTTAAATTAATATTCAACCATAATAGGCTGAACTGGATGGACTTGTGTCTTTTTTCAGCCTTATAAACTATGTTACTATGTTACATAATCTTCAGAAAGAAAGGAAGAAAATGGCAGTGCTCTATTCAACTTTTGTAAAGTGCATTTTAGCACTAATATATAACTATGTGGTGTTAGAACTGTATTTTTATTCTTCTTGACTATTCTCCACTTGAGTATTTGATGAGCCTATTAAAGAACTAACACTGGACAAAGGCTTCCTCTTGTAATAATGTACTAATAATGTACCTACTAATAAAAAGGTACTAATAATGTACCTTATGCTTATGGTTTGGGAATAGTCCATCCATATCGCAATAATGATCTGTGCCTCCAAGGACTTTACTGAAGGCAGAGGTCAGACTTTTAACCTTAGTCACTGACTCAGCACATGCATAGTGTGCATTTTAGGGCATTAAGGCAAAATAGGCCATTTGAAATACAGGTTAAGACTGTCAAAACAATCTGCAATGTAACTCTGCTAAGTAAGGTATTAAGCACTGTGGGGGTTATTTACTAAGTTGCAAATTCGACTGTTGAATTCACAAACAACGGATTCCCATAGCAAATCAGCTACAATTTCCCCCATTGTAAAGTAGCGACAATTTTTTAAAGTTAAGATTGCGACAATTTTCCCATAATAAAGTCATGACTGCCACAATATTCTCATTATAAAGATGTAACTGCGACAGTAGCAGCCTATTGAGACTGTCTTTATCTGGCGAATGCGCACCTATACACAACAATTCGGACTTTAGCTAATAACCCCCTGAATATCTAGTAAATATAAATGCATGTGAGGCAATTTTATTTTTGTTCTTTTCGTTTAATATGCAGACATGCAATACACACATTAATTTAATCAGCCCTCATTCATAGAGATTTTATGGGTGCTGAAATATAGCATTGCTAAAACAGCCTTTTATAAAGGACAAGCAGACAAGCTGCCTAGATAATATTAATTATTAAATAGTAAAATGCATGATTTGCTCTCCCTGTAGCTTTAGATTTCATCACAAGCCACCTATAAAATAGCCCAGCCAAGTCAAGCCTATATTAAGAAACACTTGTGAATAATATGAATTGCATGAATTAATTTTAATCATGTTTACGCATCAGTTAAAACTGTAATGTGTATTTATCAAATAAAGCTCTCGGCTTGACATGATGTTAGTAGAAACATTTAACTGTAGCCTCCTGCTGGACAAGAAATATTACATAATAAGTTGCAAAACCAGACTCTTATCAATGAATATTTTTTGAATTTATAAACCTACCATACAGTAGATGCTTAACTGTAAACTTGAAATCTTGTTTGTAACTTATGGACTGACATAGCACGAGCTATTCTGAATGTCACACTTTGTTCACTCTGTTACATTTTAAATATTGCTTAAAGGATTTTAACAAAAGATTCTGCAATTTAAGTTGCCATAAGCTTCGCTCTGCTGGAAAAACAGTTTGAAATTTTTATTAGAAACAGTTCATTATAGTGCTTAAACCTTACAGGTGTATATGAACTGATTGCTTCTGACTGACTACTGCAGGGGGTCCCCAAACTACAGCCATAGGCCACATACAGCCCCCTGAGGCCATTTACTCAGACCCTGTCGCCAGGGCTGAGACTAGGTGTAGGCAAGGCACTGCAGGAGGGGGGCACAATCTTGATGCTCGCCCCCTCCTTTTCCATACGTACCTCGTGCCCGGCACGGCTCCATCTGCTGTAAAGATTAGTGTTACAGCGCTCCTCTCTCCCTCCCCCATCGCACACCAATGATGTAACTACATGTGATCAGGAAGTGGCGGGGGAGGGAGTGAGGAGTGCTGTAACATTAATCTGTACAGCAGACGGAGCTGAGCAGGGGAAGAGGTAGGGACAGGGAAAATGAGGGGGGAGGGGAGGCGAGCACTGGGATAGTGCCACCCCTTCAGAGGACATGGAGTGAGTAGGGAGTTGTGGGGAAAGCAGCACAGTGTGGGAGGGGGGTTGTGGGGAAGGCAGCACAGTGTGGGAGGGGGGTTGTGGGGGGAAAGCATCACAGTGTGGGAGGAATTTTAAACAGATCAAAACAGTTTAATTTTATTTAGTAATTATCTGTTCATAATGTAATTCTGGGACAAACACAAAGAATTGTGAACATGGCCATGGTGTAAAGTTAACAAGGAAGAGGAATAGAATCGGCATACACACACGCAGGAAGGTATAGAACCTCGCTGTTTGCTAAACTGCACTGATGGTTTAGTTAAATAAGGTTCTACGTATACATTCCTGCATGTATGTGTGTGCAGATTCTATTCCTCTACCTTGCTGACAATTTTGTGATGTGTTCCCAGCATCAAATAATCTAGCACCACTTTATAACATACATGTGTGCTTACACAGAGTGCATGGTATAAAGTTAACCAAACATATGCAGTATAAAAGAATGTTTAACATATGTTTTGATATACAAGAAAATTACATTTTATGAGGTTATAATACATTTTGTAGATGGAAGAAGGAAACATTGCTTCTGGACTTTAACTATAAAGATTCAATGTGTATATCTTTGGTTGTAGTTCATTTATTGTTCTAAACAATATTGTGAATGCAAATTTCAAATGATTCATTAGCACATGACAGAAGGTTCTGAGTCACTGGTGGGACCATATGACGAGAGACAATTGGAAGAACAGTAGGGGCAAAGAAATTAAACTGTATCTCAAATGCCTTTATACTTTTTACAGTATATATTCAAAACACACTTCCAAAACTTCTATAGGATTCAGAAACTAAGATATTTATCTATAAAATATTTGTATTTCGACCTTGTTGGACTTTGTAAGACACTTCTTAAATATCTAAAAAACAATGTGAAATGCCTGAGGTTTGTTTACCCAACTGATTAAAGCTAGCTGCAATCAGCAAAGAGAAAAACAAACAAAAATAATAACTGTACTGGGCTGAACCTCAAAGATAAGTTTGTCTAGTAATGTGCAGAAATAAGTGGCATGTCAATCCAACTTGGAATTATTCTCCTACGGCTACGGATGCATCCTTTACCCCCTTCAGTCTTATTTTATCATTGCAGGCTATTGATAAACAGAGAGACACAGAGGTGGAAAAATAATTCAAACAGCTCTGTCGATAATTTTGCCTCACAGTTAGTAAGCAAACACTGGTACAGGGTACTGGTGCTTTAAATCATAGAAAATAAGACAGTTGAATCTGCTGAATCATATATGGGTGAAATTTATTAAACTCGGAAAAACTTGTTTTCACTTCTCCGAGTTTAATAATCAGACGAACACCCGGAAGTCTCTTGCGGTAAGTATCGCGAGATTTGTTTCGATTGATACTTGCCAAGAGAAACTTTTTCTATTGAATATATCCATGGAAAGGGAAGCCATACTTTACATTAGTGTAGTATAGATAGTTTACATTAGTGTAGTATGGTTACCCTTTCCATGGAAACATTCAATAGAAAAAGTTTCTCTCGATAAGTATCGATCAAAACAAATGTCACAATACTTACCGACAGAAACTTCCGGGTTTTCGCCGAATAAACTCAGAAAAGCCAAAACGGGCTTTTCAGAGTTTAATCTTTGTTGTTGTCAATGATCATAATGTATTACTGTAAATTTGTTAGATCTATTCATTTGGAAGTTTCCCCAGATGCAGTTCTTGTGGCTTTTGTTTTGTGCAGAGTGTAATCTTCAGTTAATTTTTATTTTATATTTTCCTTCCATTAGAGCAGGTTAATAATGATATTAAAATGGCACAGACAGAGTAGTAGATGAGTAAAGTTTTATAGTATGAGCCCAGGAGAGTTCATTGACATTCTGTTTATATGTTTTTTCATCAACCACTTTACTAATTACTTTAAAGCATTCAAATTACATTCTGATTGCATTCATAGCATAAATCCAGTGACAACGCTTGGCTTATTTATTGTTATGGTACTTAGGAAAATAATACATGTTGATTTATTCATTCAAAGCATAATTCCAGGGACAACACTCAGTTTATCTATTATTACGGTAGTAATAAAAAAGAAAGAAAATAATGCAAGTAATTAATTTTTTTCTTAAGCAATATGTGTTATTGTTGTGGTGTATTAGCAATTACTGTGCATTGTATTAGACACCTACTAGTGCCAAGTACAATCTAAATACATAGTTTCAGTTTTTAGTGAAGTTGAAGGTCAGTGCTCAGTATTACATGTTTTATTACCTTAGGGAAAATTCTTAGTGCAAGGATCACTACTACCAGTGTCTCATGCTTCAGAAAGGGTAGAGGATAGTCTGGGTGATGTGTGACTGAAGAAGGCTTTAAACTTTTAGAGAACATGTGTGGTATGTATGGATAGTGTAGATTTTTTGGAAGTGAGATCCAATGTTGGCAGATATTTTAAGGACTATTGGGGTCAGAGATAGTATTGTACACAAAAAAGTAAGGAAAATGGAGAGTAGGTAGTGCAAGCTCAAATGATAAGGAGGCCTGTAAGCTCTTTCGCCCAATATAAAAGCGGTCATTTTAGAAACAGTTGATGAGCAATGCAATGTTACTGGAATTTTTCAGATATAGCTAGAATGGACAGTTAATGATAATGGCTAAACTTGTTTAATAGTGGCATGGCCATCCATAGAAAAAAATTTAGTGGGTATGTCATTGCTTTGTCACATGATCATGCAGTGGAATGGTTGCCATCCATTAGGCATATAGAGCAGGGCATTGGGAGCCTAGGACTACTTCAAATGCTCCCCACTGGGGGGTGAGGAGTCTGTAGACCGTGTCAGTTTTCTAGGAAGAGCAGTTACCCCCCACACCCAATCGCCCATGAGTAGTGATTAAAATACCGGGAAGCTAATTGCAAGTAACATACCAACACATATAGAGGGATATTTGTAAATGTTTAAACTTTTTATTTTGCATATTTTATTTTACTGAAAGACAATTTTACATAATTTCATACATTGCAATAGGCATGTATATAAACATATTATAACATCTAAGGTGAAGAATAGCATGAATCTCCAGCACTCCCGATTAAAATCAAATGTTTTATTCAAGC
>WMED01014825.1:0-13879 GCA_019650415.1 Pipa parva | reverse complement strand
TGCATCCATTTAACAGAAATTAATCCAGCCAGGTCTGAGACCTCTATCCACATGTGCACAAAGAGAGTTAGTTAACTGTATTCTCTGTAATTCAGAGCAAGCTGCAAAGTTCTTGCACTGCCAGTGTATATTACACCACATTAAAAGGGGTGCATCTATGTAACAGATATTAATCCAGCCATGTCTGAGACCTCTATCCACATGTGCACATAGAGAGTTAGTTAACTGTATCCACTGTGATTCAGAGTAAGCTGCACTATTCCAGATATTGCCAGTGTATATTACACCACATTATAAGGGTGCATCTATTTAACAGAAATGAACCCAGTCAGGTATGGGATATCTATGTATATGTGCACATATAAAGAATTAACTGTATGTGTGATTCAGAGCAAGTTGCACAGTCCCTACTAGTCAGTGTAATAAAGCAGCAGCTCTGCCAGACAAGAAAAAGATATAATGTAACAGCTTCCAGCTCAGCAGCCCACAGACATTTTCCTCACAAACAGAAAGTAGTTTCACTGTTCATTTGCAGATTTAATCTCTGATTCCTGTATTTCCCCAGCTACCATGCTGCTTACCCAGTTCCACCTGCCATGCTGCTTACCCAGTTCCACCTGCCATGCTGCTTACCCAGTTCCAGTGCAAAATGACCTTGAGATCTCCAGGCACCTCCCACTTCCTTTTTTCCCCACACATCCTTCTTCCTGTAACTCCCACCTACTCCTTCCTTGTAGTTCCTAGCCCAGTCAATAGCTCCTTACACAATAGCAGGGGACCTGCATGCTCCAGGGGCTGTTTTTACGATGAATTTTACTAAACTCGAAAAGATCGATTTTCACCCTTTATAATTTATTCAATATAACAACTGCCGTTTGAAAAATGTTGATCAATTTTTTTTTTCTTAATTGATTTTTTTCCAACCTAAACATTTTCATCAAATTTCTTCAATCATTTATTTTTTTAATGGAAAAGTAACCAAAGTACTTATATAAAGTATGGCTACTTTTCCATCGAAAAAAACAATTGATAAATTTAGTTATTAGATTATTAGTAATTGCAAGATTATTTTTACTATAATCCTTCTAAATGAACCTTCCAACCAGGTTGCCCACATATTTATCATATTACCTTTAATTCAGAGCAATTCTACTGACCCTCAGGAACTAGGCTTTGGGAATTCCCTTTGACCAATTTGGCTTATGGAAATTTCTAGAGTGCAACAAATGATTGCACTGAATAGGTTTTCTGAAGAGAAAATACATCAAATGTATGTTTTCAAATGCAAGATGTCTTTAAAACACAAAAAGGGGAGACAGAATTATTAGTGACAGAGATAAATTTATAATATGGTAGGCATGACTGGGCAGTCAATTTAAAAGCCTATATAAAGTCCAGGAAGGGAAGGAAAAGGTGGCAGGATTTGGCTTTATGTTAAATCTTCTATAAGACATACCCTAAGGGAGGATGACTCATTTCGGAACAATAAGCAGTTCAACAAAACTGGTAAAATATTAAGAAAGGAAGAAATTGCTAAGGAGAGCAAGGCAAACACCAAAAAGTACATTAATAGTAAGAAAATAAAACAGGAGGGGTAGAGCTTTGCAAAGGTCAGTTAGAATAATTAATAGGTATAAGAGGAAAGCAAACAAGTTGAAGTCAACTTCTTTATCATGATTACATTACAATCATGAATACTAGGAACTCGCATATGCATTAGCACAGGTACCACCTTAAATATAAATTGTTTCACCCGGGAAGAATTTAAGAAATGATTTAATATGATAACACCTGTTCGTGATAGTATTCATCAATGTGGGCTAATCCTAAGGAAAATTATGTCACTGTAGTTCGCTTGGATAAATTTGCACCACGACAAGTCCGCTACTGTTCGACTAATTATGATGCAGTATGTGTTGTATAGTGTCCAACAATGTTTGCTTCTTTGCCAAGGAAAAAAGTAGCTCATTGAATAAGAAGAAGCAAATTTGCATGTCTGTGTATAGAAACGCTAAGTGGCGCAAATATACTTTGCTTGTCAAATTTGGACTTGATGACTTACCTCTAAAATGTCGTGACTTCCATGACAAAACAGAAGCTATAATATTAATATTTCTATTTTGTCATGGTCTCCATCATGTTTTGTCTGAGTTTTACAAAAATGATATAGAAATGAAAAAATAAAAGCAAGATGTAGCCTTCATATTAACAGGCTTTGCACCACAAGTCTGGTATACAGCTAATGCGATGCTGGTATTTCAAAGGGGAACAATTTTGCATCCAGGAAATTACAGATCAGTAAGTTCTACATCTGTAGTGAGAAAGGGTTGGAAGGCATTAAGATATCTGCTGACGACAGAAGGATTTGGATGTAATGGGGGAACAACTGGGTAGAGAAGTCACAGTTTGGATTCAATATAGATACATTTATGTTTATGCATCTAGGTCACTGGAACAACCAAGCTGCATGTACACTAAATGGAATAAATTAAGGAAAATCTGAAACGAAAAAAAAGATTTAGAAATAATAGTGAACACCAACATTAATAACAGCCTAACAGTGCCAGGCTGCTGCAGCAACAGCTCATTAAATTTTAGCATATATAAACAGTGGAATGGTTCCTAGGGAGGATAGTACAACACTGCCTATGGATAAATCCTGCTGCATTATTAATTGTTCGCAGCAAAGGTTTAAACTATAAGTTGTAGCACTTGTCTGAAGTTTGGATCAGTTCATTTCATTTATGATTGTTGTAGACATTTCAGTACAAGTGTAGGCAAAAAAACCCACCAAACTTGAATATTACCATCTTTTTCTACTTTGGTTTTGTTAACAGACTCTCCTGATTGCCTTCATATATAAATCTTTTGTTAAAGGTTAGTATTAATAAGCAAAGTATACATGACCTAAATATAAAGAGCCCCGAAGCATGCTAACTGAATTAATTGTAATGATTAAAATACCTGTATAATAAAAAAGGGATACATGTATTCATAAAATTACTTTCATAATTATAAAGATTATCTGCCAAACTACAAACAAGTGTACGAGAGCAGAATCAAATTAATGGGCGTGGCTTCACCTTGTGCAAATATAGGAAATGAGTCATACTGATTAGAAAATTATTGACTAACAAATATAGGAAATGGAGAATACTATTTCCAATGTATGTCATCACTGATGCTGTTGACAGTGAGATAAATGAATCTTTGACCAGTTCTTTTTAAGGGCGGGCATTTGTTTAAGGATTAATGGAAAAATAAACAAATCATTCGAATACACAATAATGGATCTAACATATTTCTGTGTAAGGATAAACAGGTTTTATGTGGCAGCTTTCTAAAACAGACAGTCATCTTATATAAAATTCTTGAATACTAAATTTTTAAATGAAAATACATTTTAGTTAGTGCATTAAAAGAAGTTATTTTGCTTAAAAATTATGTTTTGTGATCAGATTGAAAATGTGCATGTATGCATGTGAATGATTCCCCTCATTTTATTTGCTAAAGCAAGAGCATTACTGTAGACCAGTGATTTTCAACCGGGGTTCCGTGGAACCCAAGGGTTCCGCAAGGACAACCCAGGTGTTCCGCGACACACTAGTTGATCGGCATCATCGATCTCTCTCTGATGAGCCGGGTAATGATGCCGATAGTTAATGATTCGATCTCTGTCCCTGCTAACAGTGATCTGACAGTGATCATTGTTAGCAGGGACAGAGACCGCATCATTACCCGGCTCATCAGAGAGAGATCGCAGTCTTGGATCCATCCTCTGTGACCTGTCGGGTATGTAGACGTCAGTGACGTCACGCGCGTTATGCGATTTCTAGGGTTTCCGGGTTTCTAGGGGTTCCGCCAGAAATTTTATTACATCAAAGGGTTCCCCTGATGAAAAAAGGTTGAAAAACACTGCTGTAGACAGAGGCTATTAGAGATGAGAGATATAACCAACATACTGCCGATTTTGCAAAATTCATCAAAGTTATAATTTGACTGTCTGTAATAATTCACATACAATGTAATTCTCATTCTCACAGTGTGGTGGGTCAGTGGCAGTATTGGGTTCTGGGTTCAATTCCACCCTGGATTTCATCTGCATGGAGTTTGTATGTTCTCCCTGCACCTGCGTGGGTTTCCTCCGGGCACTCCGGTTTCCTCCTACAATCCAAAAACATTAATCTGTGTGTATGACTAAATAGGGAAACTAGAGTGTAAGCTCCATGGGACAGGTGAATGGTGAATCTCTGTAAAGTGCTGCGTCATATATCAGCACAATATAAATAAATACATACAAAATTTGGGTTCATGAATTCTCTGCTACTTATTTATTAACAGGGTATTAGCCTTCTATTGCATAGTGTGATGTAATCAGTCGGACAGTATCAGCCCCCTAATTCGCCACTTCAGTCTGACAAAGTAAAATTGTTAAAGTGATACAGCATTCACTATTGCAACAAACTGTAATGCTTGATGAATATTTGAACTACCTGTGCATATGGGTGAGAAGAGCTCCGTACATTAGCAATTTTCATAAGTATCCAAATTTGTTGTGAATTTGCCACATCAAAGTGTTTGCTGAATACCTGAATGAGGGGAAGTGGCAAATGAATGTGAATTCATGTGCATGTTCAGTCTTTCATGAATAAGCCCCAAAGTGCAATATAGTGAAGACTACATTTTCATAGGGATGAACACATTAAACCAAGTGCTTGGCTTCTTAAATTCTGTCCTATCTGACTTACACCATGATTGTATTTGAAAGGATTCTAAAGGACCAGAAATGTGAGAAAAAAAGAAAATTGTCATTTGGATTGGCATGACAATCATTCCTTTATAGAACTTTTAAATATTAATCTTCGAAGTTGAATTCCTCATTTTTAAAGATTTGCTGTGTTTTTATGTATCTTGGTTGTCACCACCATCTCTAAGGTTTCTGGTAAACTTCCTTAGTAAACAATGGGTCAGAGTGGGGATATGTTTTATTAACTGATAACCACCAGGAAATAGGAATATTATCAAACAGACAACATCGCCAATCAGGAATTCAAATTTAAAGATGACATTTTTGAAACTACTGTGTAGAAATATCTGTTTTGTCAATCCTAATGGAGTGTTTTTATTTTTTGATATTACTGGTCCTTTAATACAATGTACAATGTGACACTGTTGATAAAACAAATGCAGACCTTTTGGCACATCCAAATTACTTCTAAATAATGTGCAGTAGAATGGCTAAACACATGGGAAAGTTTAATTTGATATGTTTTAATTCCCCTCTGCCAAAAAAATTAGTTTCCACACAGTAGGTTTTGAATTTAAGATGAAACCTAAAATTTTAATTGCAGAAATGATATTATTCAGAAATGTGCAGCATGGGTTATATTAAACCAGTATTAAATTTGGTATCCTTTTCTTCACTATTTCCATTCCTGTGAGCAGGTCACAGATTCAGATGTGCCTTGCTGCAGGAATGAAAACGAGGATGTTATTTTTATTGGCGGTGGTGGGTGGTCTCCACCACAGTGACTTCAAATCACAGCTGCCTGCTGGGAACTCGCTTAACACTTGGTGGAAACTCTTTATACCTAGGCCTTTGCTATATATATAGGTCACAGAAAAAATACAGTATTACAGAATGTGAGATATAATTGAATGTATCTGATACTGTCCCATAACATAAGCTTAGTTTCCTCACTTCACAGTTTGGCTTTATAATACTTTAGGTAACTAATTCTATAAGGATATACAGGCATGGAATAATTAGAGATGTAATTCAGTAACAGATTGATAGTTTAACATTTTTATACTCTCTATTCACACTGCCACCTGTTTACACACCCTCCTTTGCTACTTCTTTTACCTATATGATGCCACTCCTTGAGCTCAAATAAAAAAATGTGTCACAGATCCACACCCTAAGTGTGGTCACCATAGTTTGTGTATGCTTAATATAATGGTTGTGCAGGAAAACTACATTACATCATTTCCCTTTCGCTGGAACCTCATAGAATATTTAATATTTTTTTCCACTGAAAGGACATGAAGTCCTTTATTATTCCCAGTATTAAAACACACATATGTAAGCCTTTAGATACAAACTAATGACTCATGTGGATAACACACATTCAAACTGCTTTTGTATTCTCATTTAGGAAGAATCCCATTTAACACTTGCTAAGTACAGCCTCTCTGTTCCTGCGGGATCAGTGAAAACTTATCTGATTGGACTTTGCGGTATGTCTGTTCATACAGCTGCAGGTACTCTGAACATTCTGATCTGAAGAGTTACATTAAAAAAATACTGGACTGTTTTCAAGAAAGCCCTTTGTATAGAAATGTAGACGGCAATATTTATATATACGATGTAGAGTTATCATATGCAGTAATATGCATATTAATGTAGAATGAAGAAGTGCATTAAGGGAGAACTAAAGTTAGATATAAAAAGTAGATACGTAAAATGTTACCTTCTTCAAAGCTGAAACATGGCAATGACAGCTAGAATTGTGCTTTCATATCCGTGCATGGAGGCAGACTTCACAGTGCTTGGGAGGGTACAGAAACCAGTGCGAAGCACTGCCCACTTAATCAAATTAGGAATGCAAAACAGCATATACATCATCATACTCATTGCTCCCCCAATGAGAACACTTTCCTTACCGGCAAAAAATAAGAAGCGCAATGGGCGTAGTGATGTTTATGCTCTTTTGCATAAGTGGGCGGTGCTTCACTCTGGCTTATGTACCCATGCAAATGCTGCGAAGTCTGCCTCCATCCAGGGATATGACAGCACAGTTCACTCTGTCATTGCCATGTTTCAGCTTAGAAGGTATTGTTTTAGGTGTCTACTTTTTATTAATAGCTTTAGCTCTCCTTTAAGTATTTTATCAGCCACACTGGAAGTAACAACCAATTTCAGAAAAAAAGTCAATGAATTATGACAAAATTCAACAAAGGAAGAAAAAACACAAGTGGACATCAAACTATGCTTATTAAAAAGTGGATTTTCTTTCCTAAGGTGACATTAATCACTTGCAGAAGCCTGTGCTTTTGATTCTAAGCAGGAAAGATGTATCCAGCATGCATACAGGTAGTAAACTGAGAGAAGACTCGGTGGCTGGGTCCTTGGTTTGGTTCCATCCTGGAAATCATCTTCATGTAGTGTGTATGTTCTCCCCATACTTGTATGGAGTTCCCTTCAATTACTCTGGTCTCCTTCCACAATCCAAAACCATACTAAATTAATCTGAGCCTAACTAAATTGGCTCTTGTCTGTACCTGTTTGATTATGTGTGATTGTGTAAAGATGCTAGATTGTTAACTCCACTGGGGCAGAAAATGATGTGAGCAGAATTAGCAAACTGTGCGGATTGTGTTGCTCCCTGACTATGTTTTCCACAATTTAAAAAGGAAGGTGAAGATGAAGGATAAGGAGAAAAACATAGCAATTAATGGTAAAGCTAAAAAACAATGTTCTCTAATTTCTTCCTGCACTTGTTATTAGGATGGTCATTTCACAATGAGTTTTAATCACCATGCCCATACTGTACAGCCAATCACCACATCCCTTACTATTTGCCAGTGTGGTAACTTTACTCAATACTCTTACTTTGGAAGATTTTAATAGTGAGGAGGCATTTGTGTGTCTTTCACTTTAAGATTGCATCTGACAAACAGAGAAGAGTTATGGCTTTCAAGGTATGATTGTGCTCTTTGATGTTTTGTTGCGATTGCTAGGGATTGTTAGCAGCCTTTTGCACCGTTAAGAGCCTGAGTTTATGCTTTTACAGCACTGCATAATATTCAGTCATAATAACTGACTGAGGGGTATATTGTATTATCTAGACTATTAATGGCAGCAGGGCCTTAGCAGAACTGAAGGCGGTGAGCAGCTGATTTGTAACACTTAAGTGGTGGACACAGAAGAAATGGAACAGCTGAATTGAAACACAATGCTATGGCCAAACAACTGCTGAACTGTAGCAGGAATACTGTGGGAGCAGAAGCAACAAATCAGTAACCAGGGACTAAGAGCAAAACACACCAAAGACACATAGACACATAGTGTCCCGTAGGAGAAGCATAAAGAACACAACATTCAGAGTAGGAACAAAGGGAATCCTATATCATGCTAATTTTCAGAAGCTGCTCTAAGATAGTGCTGACAGTTTAAATCCTCTATCGCCATATCAGATGAAAGACAGCAGGCAGGGATTGGAGAACCAATGAAGGCATTGTGTTGATTAGCAATGCCCACTGTAAATTCTGGCACTGAGCTTCCAATTCTTAATGTATTCTATTGGTTTTGGGCTTGAATTGTTTTGGGCACATGGGCTTTTTTGCATGTTTTTGTATTACAGCCTTATGAGTTATTCAGAGTTTTCCCTTTAGGATACTGTGACGATCAGATCACTGTGCTGTGATAAAATCCTTCCAGAAGAGCAACACACTTATTGATTTAAAAATAGATTTTTTGTCATCCACCGGCTGTACTGCACAGACTGGATTTTAATTAGTAGCATATGCTGCTTACATTGCATAATTGAGTATGCAGTATTGCAGTATATAAGTGGCATCATCAGCAGACACACCGCAGACGCTTTTAGACATCTTGATTGCCTCCAGGTTTATTTGTTCATTAAAAGATATATATATATATATATACACAGACAGAGATGTGCTAACTGGTTTAGCAAAGTTCAAACTTTATACAAGCTTTGTTAGTTTGACCACTGAACTGGTTAGTTTGTTTGGTTGTGAAACGTTTTGGAAAGTTAAATGTACATTTATAACGACAAGATCAACCACAAAATGGCTACAAATCCAGTCATTCAATTATATTACCAAATGAGCAGCTGCAAGAATTGCATACTTTCCAAGTGACACATCAAAGAAAGTCAGTTACTCACCTTGTATTTTAGGGAAATATTCCCAAACAGTTGTTTGAGGTTCTGCAATAAAAATAGAATATTTCCCTAAAATACAAGGGGGAGCAGTTGATTTTCTTTGATATATATCTTGCACTTTTGGTTTTTCTGGAGCCCTGGATAATTGACTATTGCATGTTTCAAGATTGTGTATTTCAGTGACTACTTTCCAAGTAACCCAAGTAAATTATGCTTCATTCTTTCTATAAACTGTATCCCTTTATATTTTCTAATTATTCTACACAAGTCAGTGAGGAACAGCAATAAATTACAAGGAGAACAAAACCACTAATCGTTTGTCCATCTTCATTATCAGCAATTGCCTAATGAATACACAGAAAACAAAAGGAACTGAAGCTGCAGTCCACGTGGACCTCTAGCAGATTTGTTATGAGTTTACAGCTTAATCTGCAACTAACACCTTTCTGTAAAAGGGACCAATAATGAATTAAGTCTTATTACTGCATGTTATGGGAGTTTATTTTATCCCACAACATGTACTGTAGTTTTGATTCTGAAAACTGAATCAAAAACTCAGCATTCATAAACAGAGAAAGTCAAGTCTACAATCAAGTTGCCTCAAGCACCATGTTTGTTTGACTGGAAACCCTCCCATGAGTAAGATGTAACCAAAATCTAGACTCATTGGACCAGACAATATCCTGACACTGTGGCCCATTTTTGAAAATAAAGTTGTGCATTTGTGACACAGCAATGAAATATGATTTCTGTATTTTTCTACTGTAGCCCAGTAATATTAAGTAATTACTATTTGAAAATTTCAAATGATGTGTCTTATAGCCTAATGGATGATAAGTGATACTTACAGTAGATGGTGGCTTGCTGCCACCAGGGATATTCCTGAATGTGTTATCTGAAGCACCATGGAAAACAACGGAACTGGGTGAGGTCTGATTAACAATATGGCTGCTACCAATAACGATAAAGACAAACAGAAAGCAATGCAATTCAGGAATACAATTTCAAATATAACAGTTTTTCAGTTCCTATGTATTTGAATATATGCTAATCCAAGTGGATTTTTTTGTGTTATTATGTTACTTTAAAAAAATAAACTGTTGAAGGGTAAATATTTTGTTTCAGAAATAGAGCATTAAGCATTCAGGTGAATACTAGTTTTCCCCAATTCTGTCACCTGATACTGAAGTACAAATAGTTTGTAAATTACTAAAACTAAAATCTATAAAAAAATTATTAGACTTTCTTTTGCATTCAACAGTTCCTTTAACCAACTGAACCCAATTTCACTTTCTAATTTGTCTATGAGGAAGGAAAAATCTAGGCACTAATTATAATGTAACCCCTGTATTCTCTTCATATAGTTAGCATTGCTGCCTTGCAGCATTGGGTTCTGGGTTCCATTCCACTCTGGACTTTGGGGGTAATTCAGGAAAGTGCGAACTTACCTGGTGATCCTTCAATTCACATCGGCGAGACTGGTATGCGCTTCCTGCTCTCCTGCACGCAGGGATCAGCGAACGCTTTAAAGGTACTTCGGCTCACCTTGCGACCACTCAAGTCGCCTCGTGAAACTGGAATGCCTTTAAAGCGTTCACTGATCTCTGCGTGCATGAGAGCAGAGAGCACATACCAGTCTCGGCGAGGTGAATTGAAGGATCGCCAGGTAAGTTTGCACTTTCCTGAATTACCCCCTTCATCTCCATGGAGTTTGTGGGGGTTATTCACTGAAGTCCAAATTGTTGCTTATAGGTGCAAATTTGCCACATAAAGACAGTCGCAATTGGCTGCTACTGTTGCAGTCGCATCTTTATAATGAGAATATTGTTGCAGTTGCGACTTTATTATGGGAAAATTAACATTAAAAAATTGTCGCAACTTTACAATGGAGAAATTGTCACGGATTTGCTATGGGAATCCGCTGTTTGCGAATTTGACAGTCGAATTCACACCTTAGTGAATAACCCCCATGTATGTTCTCCCCAAACCTGCGTGGGTTTCCTCCCACAATCCAAAAACATACACGTGTCTGTCTTTGTGAGTGTGACTGAATAGGAAAAACTAGATTGTAAGCTCCATGGGGCAGGGACTCAAGTGAATGACAAATCTCTGTAAAACGCTGCGTAATATAGTAGCACCATATAAAAAATGAATAAAATACAAAATGCAAAAAAATATACAGCAGTTCATTGCTCCAATATTCCACCCATGTTTTGTGGCAATCCTTAATTACTCCTCTACTGGTTTTTTTTATTTATTTATTTATTTTCTAATTTTCAACTGAAGCATCTGCATTCAAATGCAAAAGGAATGAACGTTCCGGAGAAAATAGTTCATTTCACAGAAGAAGAAAAAAAAAGCCATAGCCTTTATTGTAAGAGTTCTGTGAAATACCCTGGATTTTGAGTTTGAAAAGGATCAGTTTATTAATATAATTAAAGCCCATGTGGCTATGGTAGAAACTCTTGCTATAAATAGCTACAGGTTTAATTAGTGCTTTTAGGCAGCTCAGGCAGAAATAATCAAAGCTACTTAAAATAGACTGGGCTTTTCAGTCTCCATTGGCTTCACAGGAATACAGTTCTGCAGTTTTGTGTTGTTTCATATATTTGTTTTTATAACCTTTTTCTTTTCGAGAAACCGGGGAATCTCTAAGAAACAATGGAACATATTGTCATGGTAGATTTTTCTTTTAATTCTGTTTGAAAACATCTTGTAAAAATAGAATGCCTGCATGTGTACATGGCTTCTCTAACCTATTTATGTTATCAAACATTAACACAATTAAAAGTACATTTGTATTGCTGATTCATGTCTTTATGGAGAAATGCAGCAAGGCAAGGAACCAGCAAAAATTACAGCTTTATTTTTTTCATAATGGGTCTATTTATGTCATTGTATTATTAACTTTTCATTCAGTTTTCCAGCAGCAGCACCTATAATTGCCAAACTTGGGGTTTAAGTACAAACAAAACTGATGTGTAAACATTCCGTGGGATATTTATGAAGGTTCTTTTGACCTCTTTGATCCATTTTGCCTTTATTTGCATTGTTATTGTCATTGGTACATGGTGCTGTTGATATTTTAGCCCTGTTTAGCATTAATTTGATAATAATAAACTAGTCAAATTTTTATTTTATTTTTTATAAGTACCCATAAAAAGGAGACTGGAAGAGTTACTAAAATCACAAAATGGATGCGATGTACTGCTTTTCCTGAGTGACAGGTAACGACTGACATCTGGGTCTAGGTAAATAGTATACAAGTTGTGTCTGGGTATTTAGGTTATTATAAGTTTGGCTAACCTATACAGAGGCATTTGTTCTGAGCCTTTAGTGAGTGTACAGGGGTTGGACAATGAAACTGAAACACCTGTCATTTTAGTGTAGGAGGTTTCATGGCTAAACTGGACCAGCCTGGTGACCAATCTTCATTAATTGTACATTGCACCAGTGAGAGCAGAGTGTGAAGGTTCAATTAGCAGGGTAAGAGCACAGTTTTGCTCAAAATATTGCAATGTACACAACATTATGGGCAACATACCAGAGTTCAAAAGAAGACAAATTGTTTGTGCACGTGTTGCTGGTGCATCTGTGACCAAGGCAGCAAGTCTTTGTGATGTATCAAGAGCAACGGTATCCAGGGTAATGTCAGCATACCACCAAGAAGGACAAAACACATCCAACAGAATTAACTGTGGACGCAAGAGGAAGCTGTCTGAAAGGGATGTTCAGGTGCTAACCCGGATTGTATCCAAAAAACATAAAACCACGGCTTCCCAAATCATGGCAGAAATAAATGCGCACCTCAGCTCTCCGGTTTCCACCAAAACTGTCCGTCGGGAGCTCCACAGGGTCAATATACATGGCCAGGCTGCTATAGCCAAACCTTTGGTCACTCATGCCAATGCCAAACATCGGTTTCAATGGTGCAAGGAGCGCAAATCTTGGGCTGTGGACAATGTGAAACATACAGTATATTGTTCTCTGATGAATCCACCTTTATTGTTTTCCCCACATCCGGGAGAGTTACGGTGTGGAAAAGCCCCAAATAAGCGTACCGCCCAGACTGTTGCATGCACAGAGTGAAGCATGGGGGTGGATCACTGAGGGTTTGAACTGCCATATCATGGCATTCCCTTGGCCCAGTACTGCTAGATGGGCATGTCACTGCCAAGGACTACCTCCATTCTGGAGGACCATGTGCATCCAATGGTTCAAACATTGTATCCTGAAGGCGGTGCCATGTGTCAGGATGACAATGCACCAATACACACATCAAGACTGGTGAAAGACTGGTTTTATGAACATGAAAGTGAAGTTGAATATCTCCCATGGCCTGCACAGTCACCAGATCTAAATATTATTGAGCCACATTGGGGTGTTTTGGAGGTGCGAGTCAGGAAACATTTTCCTCCACCAGCATCACGTAGTGACCTGGTCCCTATCCTGCAAGAAGAATGGCTTAAAATCCCTCTGACCACTGTGCAGGACTTGTATATGTCATTCCCAAGAGGAATTGATGCTGTACTGGCCACAAGAGGAGGCCCTACATCATACTAATAAATTATTGTGGTCTAAAACCAGGTGTTTCAGTTTCTTTGTCCAACCCCTGTACCTTTAATGACTGGTTTGTATCAAAAGGAATAACATTAGCATAAGTGAATAACATTAGCATAATCGGGTGCTATATGGTAGAATGCTAGAAAAGCTTAATAAATACAACCATTAAAATTGTAAAGAATTACCAATACCATAAGCATTTATATACCCTGTTTCCAAAAAATAAGACCCAGTGCAATTTTTTTCCATGCTTAGAAATATAAAGTCTCCCCTGAAAATAAGACCTAGCTGCAGTAAAGTATTGGAAATACACTGTACTGGTATAGTGTTTCCCCAAAAATAATACCTAGCTGCAGTAAAGTATTGGAAATATACTGTACTGGTATAGTGTTTCCCTAAAAATA
>WMED01014824.1:0-13879 GCA_019650415.1 Pipa parva | reverse complement strand
CCCCTGTGTGTGTGTGTGTGTGTGTGTGTGTGTGTGTATATATATATATATATATATATACGGTATATATAAACCATTCATTTGCACAGTATTTCTGATTGTGTGTTAGTATGCATCATGTCCATGCCAATGTTTACATCATGGTCTGTTAGTCATCAGGCGCAGTGCTTGTCCAAGTTTCTCACTAATTTACAGTTCTGAGAACTTAGTGAATGGTGCTAATAATGCTGAAATGACAGAGGCAAAGTACCTGCGTTGTTTGCCCTTCTTTTAACTGCTTTATTGTGACTTATAAAGAATTTAATGGTTCCTTTGGGGATGAATTTAGGACCACTTGCTTTTAAAAAATGGTGACATATCATGTTGTTTTTGCTGGAATTATGTGGTAGGAATAGTATTATTATTTTCAAAATCTCAGGGTCAGCTTTTTGAGAAAGTTCCTAGCTATGGGCATGAAGTAATTGAGTTCATACATTATAAACTCAAACCAACAACAAAACTTTTTTTACTTATGTTCAAGCGTGTTTTTCGCTGCTTTTAATGGTTCATCTTTACGCGGTTACTTTTCTAACATTATTTTGCTACAGTTCACATTGAATGAAATAATGTCTAGTAGTGTTAAAAAACGATTGATATCAAAATATTACAGCTACAATTTAGGATTCATTTTATATAAAAATTCATTAAAGGGACACTAAACCCATGTTTAAGACAAGGTAAGGTTCTAGGTAAAATATGAAAGATATGCAATGATCAAAATAAAGAGCTCTAAAAAAGTAATAGTAAAATAAAAAAGAAAGATTGATCACCATAATAGCAGATGACTAATGACTAATAGTAAGATCCTTCTCTTTATTCAGCTGAGTTCTTCTTTGGTAGTTCATACAGAAATAGGAATTGGTCAGAACTCAACGATGTTCATTTGATTGGATCCACCTACTGAACCCTATTGGTTTTTAAAAAAGTCATTACATTTCCCTCCCCTTTATCTTCTCTATCCATTGATTTAAATACTTTTGTATGGGGTTTCATGTACTATAGTAGCAATGTTTTTTTTTTTCTGACTGCTGCTTCAGTCTAAATTTGGCAAGATCTCTGAAGGTGTTTTACTTAAAAAATATGTAGTTGTAACGCTATGGTTAATCTGCTGCTATTAACCCCTTGCATTAACATCTCAAACCCAGGCTAACAACTACACAGACCTCAGGGGGAGGACTCAGGTATTTAATGGAGGGGTACACATGAAGTATAACAACAATTACTTGATTTGTGGTGGTGCACTTATCTATTTAATAAAGCAAATAGGACCCCAGTGTTTCTTGCTTAAAGTAATAGATACAACTGTTTATATAATGAGAGATGAGAGCAGTAAGAGACTTATTCCAATAGTTACATTACCATGTGAAATTATCACTTGCAACTTTAGAGCTCCATGTCCACCAAAGGCATCCACAGTAGACCTTTGCCAGGATCCTTCAGATTGTAAAAGAGTAAGAAACATGATAAGCATCAATTCAATCAAATGTGATAAAGGGTTTTTAACCCAAAACATATCGTGTGCAATAAATAGGTAGTTTACACTACCATCACCTGCAATCAGTGAATCAAAAGCAGTGTCTGATTTTTTAATAGTTGATTTTTAGAAAATTTTAATTTATCAGTTTTTGTCAGTTTCAAGTTATGTCAGTGACCATTATGGGTCTTTTTTTCTTTAAGGAAAGGGTACCAACAATTTTAAATGTGTGAAACATAACCACTTGTTGTTCAGATAAAATATATACATTTATATATTGTAGGAAATCACTCAAATGCTTTAGCAGTCTTTAGTGATTAACACACTGCAAACAGTGAGTTTCTTAGATATTCAGTGTTTGTTTCTCAAAAAATTAACTTGGAACCTAGCTTTTCTTGGCAAAACATTCAAACACCACTTTCAGAGTGAAAAAAGCCTTTGTCAGAAAAAACAGTGGGTAACTGCAAATCATACAAGTCTGTTTAGAGAATAAAGAATAATTTCCCTTCTCCTGGGTTATCTCCTTGGATTTTTAATGTGCTTTCCATCCAAAGTCTTGTAACAGGATCTTTATTCACAGGTCCCTGTTTATCTCACAGAGATTCACAGAATCAGCCTCACAGAATCCCACTTTATCAACACCAACCACACCTAACTGGCTCTCCCAGCTGCCTTATAAACAAAGATCTAGCCTGCAGCTGGGGTGATCTACAAAACCTGGACTTTTCTCCAGTGATATGTTCTCATTATTGGGGCAAAATATCTCCCCTCAAACACTACAATCTCACAATATATAATTAACAAACATGTGTAAATCCCCCCAATCCCTAGTATAAAAATTTCTCCACCCTTCTATCCATCTTTTCCCCCAATAATGCTGCACCTTCTCTATTTAGGTACAGCCCATCCCTACTGAAGAGACTGTAGCCAAATGAAAAGTCTTTCTAGTCCTCCAAAATCCTAAACCCCTCCTTCCTACACCAAGAGCCACTTATTTATCTTCCTAACCTCCTGCTGCCTCTCTGGTGTGGCTTGTGGTACAGGTAATATTTCCGTCAATACAACATTTAAGATAATTTTTCTAAGCTTATGGATTAATTCCCTGAAATCATTTTAAAGGACATTTTACCTTCTCCTAACTTTGTCATTTGTGTCTATGTTTTCACCGGCCCCTCCCAATAATCTGTCAAACTGATTAATGATGTACCAAATTTTAGTGCCAGGAAAGAAACACACTGTCCGATGATCCCGGTCTTTGTGACATATTTCTCTATCTGTCCCCCCAATAAATGAATCTCCCACTACAAGTACCTGTTATGCCTGCCCTGATCTCCTCTTCCCTTCCTTACTGGTATAAACATCCCCTGACTTTCAGAGAAGTGCCTTGCTGCAGCAGTGCCACCCATGATCTGACATACCCCTCATCTGCCAACTTTGCAAACTTGTTGAGGTGTCCCATATCAGGACTATGCTTCCAACCGCACTCCCATCTTCCCTAGTGAGTGCTTGCTCAGTGAGCAGGAAACTCCTTTCCAGATTACCAATATTTCTCAGTATTTCAAGTTGCTTATTTAGTTCCAGGTTTTCAAATGAGTAACATGCACACATTTTGCACAACAGTATGGACCCTTGAACAGCTGTTCAAGAAGTACTGTATATACACTGCACAAGCTGTACAATGCACAGCATTGTTAAGATTGGAGCACAATATAAATGGGGAACTCCAAGGTAGTGTCAAACAAGGCAAAAACAAATACAGTTTACACAGTTATGTTAAGCCCAAACTTAAATTAATTACCTGTGCTGGCTGAAACTTTACGAAGCTATTATGTTACAATATTAAACAAAACTGATATTTGTTAAAAGTTATTCCAGTACTTTCCCACTTATTCTCCAGTCACACTTAAGAAAAAACACACAATCACAAGCTCCCACACTTGCTTTTTTAAGAGTTTTAAAGCTTTTATCTTGAACTTAGCTGCAGTGCCTGCTGCATATGTCTCCTCAGGTTGCAAAGCTTGGATGCCAATCCAAAGGAATGTAGGGGTTTCCTTAACCAGGGTGCTCTATGTTTTCAACTATTGGCACGTACTTTTCCTTCTGACAGTTTGAAGGTGGCCTACATATTCCACTTAGTCACTATGTAAACTCTTGCCTGGGCCACTCATCTCTGGGAGCATGGTGCTCCCATTGTTTAAAACGTTTTTTGATAAACCATGCCGTCGTGACTCAGCTGCTTGTTCTGTCCTATAGTTGAGACAGGCATCTTTGCATGTAACCCAGCTTGCCTTCCAGTTTTGCTTCTTGGCTGCAGATCTCAGCTGGGGCGATGATCCTTTAGTGGGTATCTACTGACAGGTATTGACTTCCCACATAAAGGATGCATTAATTGCCAGTGATCTTCCTGCTTATTTAGAGGACCTGGTATCCTTTGCCATAAGCACTGACATTTGGCTGCAGAAATTCTCTCAGGAGAGACAGAGATGTGATTGCCCAATGTCCACAGAGGAGCCAAGGGTTCAATGCCTTTTTAATCCATGGAATTTATGTATGTTTATTTTAACTCCTGCTCCTGTAATTCCACGCCAATATGCCACCTTCTCTCTTTTTCAAACAACAAGCTGAACCTCTTCCTCTGCATAGACCATATGACTGTGCTATATATTTACTTTGTGACATCTCTACTCATGGTTAAGTTTATTCCCTCTCCCTACCTGATAATGAGGCTATGTCTGCCTGTGTAAAGGAGAATTTCGAGTGATACTTTATTCAAAAATCCTCATCTCCTGCAGGGGTCGCCTTCTTTAGTGTAAAGAAAAAAGATGGCACCCTGTGAAAATGCATTGATTATTGAGGTTTCAATAAAATTACCCCAAAAAAGGGTATCCTCTTACTCTGATTCCTGAGTTGTTTGATCATATTAGAGGTGCCAAAATTTTCATTAAATTGGATCTCCATGGGTCATACAATTTAATAGAGATAGAAGCAGGAAAGGAATGGAAGCCTTTAATACCAGGATGGACATTAAAATTACCTGGTGATGTCCTTTTGGCTATGTAATGCTCCAGCTATTTTCCAACATTTTGTTTATAAAATCTTTCAAGACCTCCTTAACCAGTTCATTTTTGTTTATCTATATGACATTTTAGTCTTTTCAAAAGATCTGTGTTCTCATCATTCTCATGTCAAGTAGGCACCTTTACATCTTTGAAACAGCTCTCTCTATGACAAGTTAGATAAGTGCAGCTTTTTAAAAACTGAACTCCCATTTTTTGGCTACATCATCTCTGCACAGGATCTGAAAATGGATCCTGAGAAAGTGTCCACAGTTCTTGAGTGGCCTCTCACTGTGGTCCTTAGGGTTCTACAACAATTCTTGGGATTTAGTTCATCAGGAATTATTCCCATGTGGTAGCTCCTGTCACATCTCTCACTAAGAAAGGAGCTGATACTAAGAACTGCTTCAGTTCACTGATACTAAGAACTGCTTCAATTCACTGATACTAAGAACTGCTTCAGTTCACTGATACTAAGAACTGCTATTCACACTTTTGAATTTCTTAAGTCCTGTCTCTCTTCAGCACCCATTCTTCAGCACCCTGACCCTAAGAAGGAATTCTTTCTGGAAGTCGATGGCTCTTCCATTGGAGTTTGAACAGTTCTTTCCCAAACCTGCTATGATGGGAAATTTCATCCTTGTGGAATTCTCTCCAAAAAGTTTTCTCCCACAGAGAGGAATTATACTATTGGGAATCAAGAACTATTAGCAGTAAAACTAGCTTTGGGACAGTGATGTTACCCACTGGAAGGGGCTTTGCTCCCCATTACCATTTTCACATACCACAAAAACTTACAGTACCTACAGTCAGCTCCTTGTTTAAATCCTCAGCAAGGTCCTTGTTTTTCTCCAATTTCAATTCCACTCTTACTTATCATACAGCAGAAAAGAACTGTTGAGCCAATGTTTTATCACATTCCTTTGGCCCAGCTGATGAATCTTTAGAAGAACCTGCACCTATCATTTATCCCCAGTGTATTGATGCTCCAATGGAGATATCCCCACTAAGTATACCTCAGGGTAAAACATTTGTGCCTCAGTATTTCTGAAGTGGGCTTATGAATCACTATTTTCTGGGCATTCTAGTATTAAACATACAGCTGAACTCATTTCTTGGCATTATTGGTGACTTCGTTGGAGTTCAGTATAAGACTTAGTCAATGCCTGTACCACATGTGCCCATTTCAAAGTACCATGACAAGGTCCTGCTGGAGCTTTTTTATCATTACCTGCATCTGAAGTTCCCTGGACAGATATGAATTTTATTACAGATCTGCCACCTTCTACTGGAAATTCTGTTTTCTGGATAGAAAACTTCCCTCTGCACCACACTTGGCACAAATCTTTTTAAAAGAATTTTTCAACTTCATGGTTTACCTAAACACCAAGGGAAGATAGTTCCACCAACCACCTTCCACTGTTTGGGTAGTACATAAGTGTCACTTTTGAATAAAATGACCCCTTTGGAAAATAGAAATCTGATGAATGCAAAATGAATTGAATGTGTGCAAAAGTAAGGTAAGTAAGTATGCAGAGATAATGGAATAATATTGTCAATTTATTAAATACACCCCACACTTGGGGCTTATTTCAGCCAAGAATAGAAGGTAAGCCATCTATGGAGATCTAGTAGCACATCCTAATAAGTGTTTGGTTTTCTAGCGACCTAATGCCAGTGAATGCAAGATGGTGATTGGTTGGTATAAGTAACTAGACCTGTTTAAAAATTGCCCTGTTGATGAATTTTCTCTTGAAATAAAAGAAACACTGTAGTGGATTGAGAGAACATTAAAGTGTATCACCAGGTTTAAGATCAGAAAGTTAACTTTCTTAAACTTAAGTTTAATAGCTAATTTTGACTTTAGAAGGACTAGGGTAGTTTCTAAAACACTCAGCAATTTTTCTTTGTGTTTGTAAATGTTTCTATGGGTTATAGAAATTTGATTTCAGCATATATATTGATATGAGCATAAATAAAGGGGGTTCTGAATGCTACATCTTTATTATATATTTTTTCTCAGTTCTGACCCTTAGGAGGTCATATATTAAAGACCTCTGTGTAGCATCCTACTAGCATAATAACTAATCAAATAAGTTATTTCACCTGGTTTCTCAACATAACCAGTTAGGGGTACTGGGGGACTGCAATTGAAAAACCTTGCAGTGTACTTACTGGTTATTACAAGCCTAAAATATATGTATACTCATTTTTAACCATTTTCATATGATTATGTTCATTTTGTAATAATGTGTTCCCATTGTGTACTTTAGTGTGTTTTTTTATATTCTAATTCAAAACATGACTTTAATATGCTACTCTCTATATGCCATTCTTACAGTTTTAATGGTGCTTTATTGTACTGATCTGGCAAACACTGCATTTCACAGTATGGTTCAAGGGCAGTCAGCTGTAGCTTTGTAAGATGGTGCATTTTATTTGCATGACTTTATTCTTATCACACATCAGCTTCAAGGCCTCAAATTCCTTCAACTCCAGTAATGTATATATTTGTATCTTCTTCTTCTGGCATCTATTTTACTTGCGTATCAGTAATTTCCAGTAATATTTGCCTTTGTAATTAGTTGTTATTTTAAATGTATTTATGTATAAATGTATTAATTTTTTTACTTAGTTGTTTTTTTAGCCAAATACTTATATACAGTGCAGTATGCATATTAACAATCCTGTTAACACATCAGTAAGGGTACTAGCCATATGTTATTAATAGTGCTTTTTCCAAAGGATTCCAGTTACCCCTTTTGAGCTATTTTAGCTTAATGTAACTGTTTGTGTTAATATGAAGCAAAAATTCTGAAAACAAAAAATGTTAAATGATAACACTAACTCTGCTATAAATATATCTGAGTGTAAAATAGGATTTAATAATGAAAAATAGTTGCAATCCTTTTAAAGAGTAAAAACTTGACATGAGTATGATTTTTTTAAGCTGTTAGACTAAATTCAGCCTTGTTAATTTTGATGTAAGGGTTGATGCAGTAAAGGTTGACAGACAGAATCATATACCGTATTTTTCGCTCCATAATATGAACTTTTTTCCCCCAAAAGTTGGGGGAAAATGCCCGTGTGTCTTATGGATTGAATGTTAATTTTCTTCAGCTGCTGCGGGGCATGGGGGAAAGGGTGGTGCCGGTAAGACAGGTCTCTCCTCCAGGCGCCCCACAGAAGCTGAAGAAAATGTGGAACACTCAACTCCTTCAGTATTCCAGCGATGTGCTTCCTCTAAGCGCTTCTGCACAGTGATGTAAGTTGAATTCGATGGAGCTCCTTGGCTGGTGCCCTTCCAAAAAAAGAATAGTAAAATAATGATAAAAGCGCACGTTTTGGAATTATAATCATTTTTAACATTGTAACCCAGCATCCTTGTAAAATATGCATAGTCCAGCCCCCTTGGTGTGGTAATGAATAGTCATCAGTTAGTAGAGGTTCAGTCCATCTCTATAACCTTGTGGTTCCTCCCTTGATTTTGCCAAAAATAGTATTTTTATGCAAAATCTATATAATTACCAAGGAGAAAGTATTAAATGGTGAATGATGAATCTCTGTAAAGCGCTGTGTAAAATAGTAGCGCTATATAGGAATGAATAAATAATAATAAAAAATGGTATAGTCCATATAGTTCCTATAGTCAACATGTAATTATATGTAACCATTTTATTGTTTTTTTTCCTTAACTGCAGAAAGGGCATTTTAAATAAGAATTCTGCACTACAGGAGCTTGATGTACTGTATTTTTAATGATTACTCCTCAGTGCTACCTTGGTATAGAAATGCTATCTTTTGGGCTTTATCAGAAGGAGGAAAAAAAGGTTAATAAAAGGTTAATATGAAGGGTATATTTATCAAAGTGAGAATTGTCCTGTAGATACATGACTGCAACAATATGCCACTTCTCTGTCTTCACATATTCAGCAAAGATTGTTATTTTTTTGTGATGTATTGAACTGTCTTAAACACCACTTTGACTCCATTCACTGGGAATGCATCAATAATTCATGGGCGAAATTTATTAAACTCGGAAAATTTATTAAACAAGCATGGAAAAGGATTTAGGAGTTCTAGTTGACAATAAACTTAACTGTACCAATCAGTGCCAAGCGGCAGCTGCCAAAGCAAATAGAATCATGGGGTGTATCAAAAGGGGTATAGACGCACATGACGAGAACATTATTGTACCTCTTTACAAAGCACTGGTCAGACCACACATGGAATACTGTGTGCAGTTTTGGGCACCAGTGACCAAGAAAGATGTGGTTGAGCTTGAGAGGGTTCAAAGGAATTCATTAAAATAAATGTAAAAAACAATTGTCATTTAGGTGGCTGTTATCAGGAAACAACACTGGCAAACAAAATGCTGCATATTAGTGACATTGCTCTTGATGATAATTCATACCTATTGCTAGTATGATGTGATTGAGATTAATGTAGAAACAAAGTCATGGTGGTATTGTCTTCATTTTTCTGATCCATACAAATATGACATGATTTTACTATTACTATGACTTTACTATTCTTAATGAATTTACTATAATATTCCACTGATTCTTATCACCTGACTACACCATATAAAGTATTACACACCAGCTAGCCCCATTGCTGTGATAATTTTGTTACATAATGAGTGAATTGCTATATAGTATGATAAATTCACTTGAGAAGGGAAATTCAATATATGATAAATCTAAACTCTAATCATTCCTGGGTATTCATTACCACACCCAGGCACCTGAACTATGTATATTTTAAAAGGACGTGGGCTTCGATTGTATGACCAGTTGAAAGTACATTTCTGAGTTCTTAAGGTGACCTAATAAAGTGCTTGCAATGAAATAATGCCTGGTGCTGTCTCCTTCACTTTTGATTTATAATTCCGAAGTTAACCCAGGTGTAACTTGGAACACCTCAGGAGCAGACAGCTATATACTTTACCCGGGGTGACCTCAGCCAATTTGTCATTTTGATAAAATGAAACAATTCCTGAAACGACTTTATCTATTGAAATGTTACTAGTTCCTGTTCCATGAAGCTTGCTAAGTCAATAACAAAATATCATTGTACACTATATTTCAGGACACAGACTCCATAGGATATTCAAAGCCATGTTAATGGCACCAGTCTCTCAAGCATGTCTTGATGTACCTAATATTATTAAATACCCTCACACTGCACAATGAAGATACATTTCACTTTGGTCAATGTCTGAACATAAATTAAGTGGCAAGTTCTGACTTATTAGATAACATTGTATTATCCTTGAAATGTTAATCTGTGGAGCCCCTTGGATCTTATTTTTTATATGTATATAAAATACTAATTTCTCTGCCTACCAATTTATTCTCTAAGCATAACAATATAGTTAAATGGGGAAATATGCTGGTACTGGAACTTACTAAGGAAGATTGAGAAGAACTGTGACTAAATAAAAATCATTTGTTACATGTTTGTCTCCCCTTAGTGATGGAAAGTATGCTCGTGTAAAGGTACAATGCTGCATATCTTATAGAAGTGCCCAGCCACTGAGTTTTGTGACTGGTTGGTTTTGAACTGGTGTTTAAAATATTTTTAAAATTCTCCAAAAATTATTATGGGAAGGATTATGCTGCCTAACTAAAATATAGTAAATCACATTGTGACATCAGTCAAATTGGCAATGATGTCAAAATGATTCATTTCTTAAAGAGGTTCTTAATAAAGTTGTCAGTAGCAAACAAGTAAATGGCTGCTAATCTGCAGAGCTAAATTAAGAAAGTTACCAAAATGTGGTCTAATTGGAGAAACGTTAAAGAAGAACTAATGTATACAAACTATAACTAATATGTTGAAAGTACAGGGTCTGTCAGCTTAAACCACTATAATATGAAGCAGAAAATCAGTACCATTGGGCTGTAATACTATCTTATATAACTGCAGGGGCTAGTATAATGTCCACTCTGTTGGATCCTCATTAAAACACTAATGAACCCTTAGTCATCATACATAATGTTTGAATTGCTGGGGAATGGCACACGGTCCACTAAATTGTAAATACCAATAAGCCATGCTAGGGGTTATTCACTAAAGTCCGAATTGTTGCGTATCGGTGCAAATTCGCCAGATAAAGACAGTCGCAATAGGCTGCTACTGTCGCAGTCACATTTTTATAATGAAAATATTGTCGCAGTCGCGACTTTATTATGGGAAAATTGTTGCAGTCTTAACATTAAAAAATTGTTGCAACTTTACAATGGGGAAATTGTAGCGGATTTACAATGGGAATCCGCTGTTTGCGAATTTGACAGTTGAATTCACACCTTAGTGAATAACCCTCTCAGCACTGGTTTCCACATATGCTCTGAAAGAAGCCAGTGCCCAGGACAACAGCTTTCTGAAGAAACTGAAATGCTACAAAGGCTGCCATGTACTAATAATAATATTGCATGCAGAAGATGGATAAATAATCTAGTAAGTCTCTTTGAAGGAAAAGACTATACTTCTGTTGCTTACAACATCTATAAAAAGTATTTTATTTCTCTTTTTCTTCCTTCTTGTTATTCATTATTTTTGTTTTAATTCCATTTAAGTCAGTAATATTCATTTGTCCAATTCCAGTGCCGCTATACCATTCATTCCTTCTCTTCAACATTCATGATGTGAGCAAGCGCTGTATTCTTTAACTGCTTCTGAAATTGCCATTGAAAAGGTGGAAGCAGAAGTGAAAGGAATCACAATGCTGGAATTGAAAACTGGTTGTAACATAAAGCAGGAGTCAGTTCTGGAGAAAAAAAATCATGCATTAAAGGAACAGTCCAGCCCGAATTAAAAAAAAAAAAAAAAGTACAATCTATTATTTATGTTTACTAAGACCTTTTTCCAAATATTTTTTTTTAGCAATTTCTTTAATAAGCTAAATTTTTTACTTGTAAAGAGTGTTGCATTCCCACAGCCTCCAACAACGGCAGCGAGTCTACGGTGTCCTAAGCAGGATATACTTCCTATCAGGAGCGCATTCCTCACTTGCCGCACTCCTTCTAAAGCCCTGTAACGCACTTGCAGGGCCGGTCCTGGCTAGATTTGCGCCCTGGGCGAACCACCCCTTGGGCACCCCCTCCCCGCCTCATCCCGGTCTTCTACTGACTCATGTGACCGATCGGGTCACATGAGTCAGTCATGGAGCGCGACGGCATTTAGCAAGGGGGCGCCGGTGCGTGCGCTCCCTTGCTAACTGCGCCCAGGGCAACCGCCCAATTCGCCCATACGGCGAACCGGCCCTGCGCACTTGCTAGAACTCCCAGTGAAAGCATTAATATGTGAGCTCTGTAGGTATGACGTGCATGCTCTCCCTCTGAGTTCTAGGAAGTGCTGTTGCAAGGCTTCATTAGGGACATGGCAAGCAAGGAATGTGATCCTGATAGAAGGTATCTCCTGCTTAAGATACTGTAGAGTCGCTAGCATTGTTGGAGGCTGTGGAATGCTACATGGAAGTGCTGTATAGCACTTCTTTACAGGTAAGAAATGTAACTTAAGGACAACCATAGTCAGCCCTGAGAAACTCCTGCACCAGGAAATGTGTGTGATATAACTGCTAAACATGAGAAAAAGAAGCTGCCTGACTGCTATTGGTTAAGCAGTGTGCTGACCTTTTAGCCACATCAGTCATGCTTGATTACATTTCTGGAATGCAGGATATTACAAAGGAAAGCTAACTTGTGCACAGGTGTTAAGTAGTAAGTAGGGCAAAAATGGCTGGGGAAAGGTATCATTTCATGGAAAACTGACTGGTACACATCACACGCACATCTCCTGGTACGGGAGTTTTGCAGCAATCTTTAATAAATCATCATTCTTCACATGAAACAACTACTTTGGAGAAATGCTTCTCACTATGGTATAGTACTGCTTATGTAAATATGTAATCTGACTATAGTTCTTTAAAAAAAATTGCTAAAAAACATATTTGGAAAAAAGTCTTAATAAGTATAAATAATTGAATCTATTTTTTTTTTCATTTGGGCTGGACTGTTCCTTTAACCCTCCTCCCCCCAAATACCCACCCCTAGGATTATGTGCCCTTAAGCTCTCTTTTAATTATCTTGTTTCCAGTTCTCAATATACTTTTACATCTGTAGTAGATACTGGTCTTCCCTTTACTGCATCTGTATAGCACCTGTTAAATGGCTTATTTTTCTACTAGAGTTTTGGAATCTTTGAACTGAAAAAAAAGAACTATTTGTTGTGAACCAATTGGTATACATTAATTATATACTTTACAAATTCACTTTCTGACTGAAGCCCACTTTAACAGTGTGTAACTGGGGGCATCAATTCACATGCACG
Source organism: Pipa parva (assembly GCA_019650415.1). NCBI lineage: Eukaryota > Metazoa > Chordata > Amphibia > Anura > Pipidae > Pipa > Pipa parva. The sequence continues at coordinate 976 of WMED01014824.1, read as the reverse complement.
ATGGTGTAATGAAGGTTTAAAAGTTGGGTATTTGAGAAAAGTAATAAATGTAAGCTGCTCACATGACCCTCACAGAGAAAAAGGTATATCGTTCTATAAAAAATAGCAGGAAATGCATGCAATTTATAAAAGATCCATAAGAAGTCATTTACTTTTAGGATATCTAAAATAATTTACTTAAGCAAACTTTCCTATTTTATCATGTGAATTTATTAATAAAATATATTAAAAATTTGAACAAATAAGATCTTTGGAGAATTCAAACAGATCCCCTCCCTCTGGTACATACATCAACTCTATATTTTAGTAAAACATCCACTTCATAAATAAAGCCAGTTCTATTAACATATAGTAAAATGTCCATTTTGCAGTAACATCAGATCAATACAATGGCCTTTTATTAGGCAGGAAATATACTTTTGATTCTTGTCTTGTTTCCTTTGTTTCCAAAGATAGAGCACAAAAAGCTTGCCATTAAACATATCAAGCAGAGTAAAGAATGAAATGTTAATAAATAACCAACATTTTTGCTTGACTTTGACAGGCTGATCACTTCAATTACATTGATTATCTCTCAGAAATTCACAAAAATATCTATGGGAAGGGCAATTTATGATCTGAAGAGTCCAAAATTGATATAATTATATAAAAAAAAAGGGTGAAGAAAAAAAAAAAGTAAATTCAACAGATTTTCAAATCTGTAGTTACAGAACAAATAAGAAGTATAGAATATACATCATTTTTACTGTTAATTGAAGAAGCTAAATGCAAATCCACCTGAATTTGTAAATATAAATGTAAATTTAAATAATCAGATATTTAATTTTTCTGTAGTATAATATTTAATCTATATTTCTTATCTTCAGTCAATATATTTTTTAACTATTGTATACTTATGGGTTAACTGACATAATAATATACTTTTGTATAAGTCGAGAAATTTAGGTTAAAAAAATCATGTAAAATGGTATACTTG
>WMED01014823.1:0-13880 GCA_019650415.1 Pipa parva | reverse complement strand
AACACTTCCAAAACTCTACACAAGGCTTAACTTGCAAAAACCAGATTTTCTATTCAATGTACTTCATGTTCATTTTACTGATATTATGCTATTTGCTGAATAGAAGGCATCTACAAGGTGGGCCATTTATATGGATACACCTAAATAAAATGGGAATGGTTAGTGATATCAACTTCCTGTTTGTGGCACATTAGTATATGGGATGGGGAAAACGTTTCAAGATGGGTGTTGACCATGGTGGCCATTTTGAAGTTGGCCATTTTGGATCCAACTTTATTTTTTCCAATGGGAATTGGGCCAGGTAACATCAAACTTGTTGAGAACTTCACAAGAAAAACAATGGTGTGCTTGGTTTTAACGCAACTTTATTCTTTCATGAGTTATTTACAAGTTTATGACCACTTATAAAATGTGTTTAAAGTGCTGCCCATTGTGTTGGATTGTCAATGCAACCCTCTTCTGCCACTCTTGACACACTGACAGCAACACCGCAGAAGAAATGCTAGCACAGGCTTCCAGTATTCGTTGTTTCAGATGCTGAACATCTCGTATCTTCACAGCATAGACAATTGCCTTCAGATGACCCTAAAGATAAAAGTCTAAGGGGGTCAGATTGGGAGACCTTGGTGGCCATTCAACTGGCCCACGATGACCAATCCACTTTACAGGAAACTGTTCATGAAGGTTTGCTCAGACCTGATACCCATAATGTGGTGGTGCACCATCTTGCTGGTAAAACTCAGGGAACGTACCATCTTCAGTACGTTAAGAACAGTTTCCTAGAAAGTGGATTGGTCGTCATATGAATATCTTCCTCCTAAAACATTGATCTGTGTTCCGATGGTGGAGTCCTCTTTACAAAATGGAATAACTGAACTATGTACATATTAAAATTGTAACTAAAAGAAAACAGCATGCAGAATTTTCTATATTCATCCTGTGTGGTTTACCATGTGTATATATCCATGTAAGACCATATGTTATGAAAAGCATGTTCGGCTCAATGAATACTTCTATCGCTATTCTGTTTCTAGATGTGTAATTTAAACCAGCTCAGGATCAGTAAATCAGGTTTATTTAATGGCAAAGAGCATTAAAACTGTTAGCAATCCTTTCCAATAATTTTTTTTCTTAATATATAAAAAAAGAGAAAGGATCTTGTCTTGAGAAATGCCAACATTTGAGATTACAATATGAAATCCCACTGGAAATGCTGCATGTGTAAATGTTTGGCAGGGGAGGATTTGAAGATTAAGAGATAAAGGTAGAAATAAAAAGTAGACACCTAAAACCTTACCTTCTTCTACGGTGAAACATGATAATGACAGCTTGAACTGTGCGGTCATATCTCTGCACAGAGACAGACTTCACAGTGCTTGGGAGAGTACAGAAGCCAGCGTGAAGCACCGCCCACTTAATCAAATCAGCGGTGCAAAAGAGCGTGTACATCATCACGCTAATTGTGCCCCCAATGGGAACACTCCCCTCACCAGCAAAGAATAAGAAGCGCAATGAGTGTGATGACATGTACGCTCTTTTTATAAGTGGGTGGTGCTTTGCGCTGGCTCCTGTACTCTCCCAAGCGCTGTGAAGTCTGCCTCCGTGCACGGACATGACAGCACAGTTCAAGCTGTCATTGTCATGTTTAACCTTAGGAGGTAAGGTTTTTAGTGTCTACTTTTTATTTCTACCTTTAGTTCTCATTTAACAGTAACATTCACAGAAAGCAATTGGTGAATAATTTAGCTCTTTGATTAGTAACAGAAATGTTGCATTTTTTACTGTACCAATGCACATGCCACATGTACTCTTCAGTTTCTAGAGTCAAATCTATGGAGTTACGAGCATATTCATAGCAAATAGCATACCCCAAATGTTCCAGATCCTGCAGGACAGTCCTGTTTTTCAGGCCCTGATAGACGTCACAGGCTCATTGTCTAATTGCGAATGAGGGGCTGGCGCGTCTGTAACCAGTACGGGGGGGGGGCATCCTGCTGTTCTCCTATGGTACATTGGGAGGTATGCAAATAGAGAAAATGAAATCTCTACAGCCTCTGTTTATTTTGAAAAATGAATGGTGCCATTAGAGATTAAAGGTATCTGTTGTTAAAGTCTTATTTCAGCCATATCTAGAAGCAACGAAAGAACCAGCTTTGATGTTTTAAAACTACATATTTTAGGTACGTAAACATACAATAAAAAGTTAACCAAACTAGTGCATATTGTTTTCACATTAAAAATAAAGGCACAAACAAAATGTGTGAAATAACACTTTAATTGTCCAGTTCATAGAATTGATTGCAGTTTGCACACATTTTAAAAATTCACCACACGCATACACACACCAAATAGTACAAAACTAAACAGCATTATAATTTACCCACCCTCCTTCCCCTAAATTCTGGAGAAAAAAAAAACCACACACACGATTGTCAAAGTTAAATGTCAGTCTAATTCTTAAACAAATAATGCTATACCAAAAAAACAGCAAACTCAGAAAACAAATGTTTCGTTCATCCAGTCACTGATTGTCTTTTCTAGAGTTTTCAAATAATTTAGACGGTAAATCATTTCATTGAAAAGAGTGTTAGAAAAACTTCAAGTAACTAAACAATGCTCAAAAGTCCTTTTTCACAGTTGGTTTGTTATTTTACTAAATAAAACAAAAATCCAATAGGGTATTTTCATTGTTAAGCATGATATTAAGGCTATGTTTACAGTATTTGTGGGACCTGAAAGATATATTTAAAAAATAAAATACACAGGAAAGAGCCAGTTTTACAAAAATGTGTAAATGCAATACAGGAAAATAAACACTGTGCAAAACACTTTCACCCCATGTGCAACACATGCCATCATGGGACCATCAAGTCCAACTCTCTCCCCCACTGAAATTTGACTATGGATTTTTCAGCCATATTTTTCCTTGTTACCCCATTTTCATACATTACCAAATGTTTTCAGAATGGATGGAGGGGAAATATAATCGACTCAACTACCCACTCCTAGTCTGAGCACTTTGAAATGTGAATTGTGCCAAAACTCCCATCCATCCCTGTAAAACATCTTTGTACAAAAGCAAACCATGTACCTTTCTTGGTATATTTGGCCTCCCAGATTGTAAGTGTAAAAACTTAGCCATGAACAAGAAAATGATCTAAAAATAACGCCGTGGTGGGTACAAATAAATCATCTAAATACAGTGCATTGACTTTTCTCCATAACACCAGGTGCTATTTTAGTCATCTATTTTTCAAAAAGTTATTTTAAATTAATCTACTATACAGCTCATATACAATGCAGAAAATTGTATTAAGAAATCATGCATTTCTGTAACGTTAATTACTTTTTCATTGCCCAACTTAGAGCATCAGGGACATCCTCCCATTAACTTAAATATATTACATAAAATAACAGGTTTATCTTTTAAATGCAGCTGAACACCTCCAACAGCGCTATTAATTTTATATATCTTAAATAAAAATCACACACTCCGACTCCCAATGAACACATAATATATACACCTGGAGAGGCAATGGTGATGAATTTAAATATTGCAATAAATCTCTAATTAACTTGTTTAAAAGGAACAAAATGCCCATATAAAAATAGCATTAGATTTTTCCTTTAGCTGATTTGATTCATAAAATATTAATGAAGAAATTAAAAACAAAAAAAAAATATTAAAGTAATCAAAAAGGCATCCGTTCTTTAAAGGAAATCTGTTGTTCAGTAACTATTACTCCTAAAGGTTCCTTTCCCCACTCAAAATCAAAGAGCTGGATTTTTAAAAAAAAAAATAAAAATAACTATTTACTAGTAGTATTAAACAGACCCAATCTCTATCAACATTCTCATGATTCCATTTAACCTAACATCCAATAGAGATGGATGCAATATTCAGTGCTTGGATGGGTAAGAGGAATTTTTCATATTGTTCTATTCAATTTAAGAGCGCCCGTCACCTCAAAACTAATACTAATTTAGGTTGCACTAATGAAATGAACGTTTTGTAAATATATGTGTATTTTTAAAAAATGTAACTTTATACAGCGTTTCTCTCTGTCATCTTCCCTGTCAGCCTGCCTTTTCTTTCCCAAGTGTCGGGTGAGTAGGGCTAAATGATGATTGGATATTATAGCTCTTCCAATCAGATCCCTGCTAGATCGTGATTTAAGGGATCTGATTGGAGGAATAATGTCAATCCTTATTTATTCCCACCCACCCAACGCTGGAAAGAAAAGGCAGACTGACAGGGAAGATGACAGAAAAACATCATTTAAAAGTACATTTTTTTAAATAAGACATCCCCCGAAAATATGACCTACTGCAATTTTTTACAAGCGTAGAAATATAAGGCCTCCCCTGAAAATAAGACCTACAGTAGCTGCAGTAAAGTATGAGAAATATACTGTAGTGGTAACATGTTTCCCGAAAATAAGACATCCCCTGAAAATAAGACCTAGTGCGCCTTTCGGAGCAAAAATTAATATAAGACCCTGTCTTGTTTTTGGGGAAACACAGTATATTTACAAACGTTTATTTCATTAGTAGAACCTAATTTAGTATTAGAGTTTTGAGGTGACAGTTACACTTTAGTCTCATAATATTAAACTATTCACCTCCTGGTTTCATGAATGCAAAAATGTAAACAGTCAATTTTTAATTAAAAAACAAACAAAAAAAAGACATGAAGTCTATAGATTACAATGAGTGTGGGAGGGAAACTGCAACAGTAATAGATGCTGCTTTCTGCCATTTCCCAGAACAGTTCTAATGGAAAACAGCTCCTGAACACAAAACAGGTTTGATGAAAATAAATAAATACATCTGCAAGAGGTCCCTCTCAGCATGTGTCAGTTTTGATTTAGACATTAAACCACACACAATATGCTTTTTTTTTTTTTCTAAGAGGGTCTCTATACAGTTTTAAATGAGCATAGTATTGTGTTGCAGTGACTTTTGGTGTTTACTATATGCACTGCAGACTCTCTCTCTAAGCTTCAATGACTCTGTTTCTTGCTCCTCCCACCTTCCAAACATTGGACTCAGAACACTGTGGGGTTATTAACTAAAGTCTGAACTGCTGCATAAAGGTGTGAATTCGCCAGTCATGGTCGCGACTTTACCATGGTAATATTGTCGTGGTTGTGACTTTACTATGGTAATATTGTCGCGGTCCTGAATTTATTATGGTGATATTGTCACAGTCGCGACTATTGTTGCGGTTGTGGATTTGCTATGGGAATCCGCTGTTTAGTCAATAAGGAGTAGAGAATCATAGCGTAGCTACCCAAAGTGATGAAAATTCACTTCGGCAGTCTAATTGTCACTTTAGTCAATAACCCCCATGTGTCTTTGCAGAGGTTAGAAGAACAACATTTTTGAGCAACTTGTTTTTGTTCCACAAAAGCAGTTTGCAACCTTGTAACAATCTTGAAATGTTACAAAAACTCTGCCCCAGGTACAAGTTTCTGCACAAAGATATAAATAGCAGAATAAAATAATTATGCATTCATAACAAAAAAAATCAAAACAACAAATGAATACAAATATATAAGGAAAAAAAAATGTTTTGGGAATGAAGTATCAAAATATAGCTTTTGACTTCCTCATTCCCATGAATCAGTAGATCAAACTGAATAAGTTATTGATCACATGAACAATTAATTCTAAAGTGCCAAACATTAAATATCTAGACATTCTGGGGGACACATAAATGCTTTTAGCACAAACACCTGAACATTCTAAATCCAGGTGAATGCATATGACTACTTCCAAAGTTCTTGAGAGCTTTCTTCTAAACTCCAGTCTCTCACAGCGGATAAAGCCAGGGTTTCATTTTTAACTGATAACGAGTTCACCAGTTCACAATGAAATTTGCGAATGTGCCTGTAAAGGTCTCCAGACTGCGTGAACCTTCTTTCACACCACTTACAAGCATGTGGTTTCTCACGTGTATGGACGACAGCATGACGACTGAGATTGTGGGAGTACTGGAAGCTCTTTCCACACTGAGTGCAAGTGAAGGGCTTTTCTCCAGAATGAGTCCTTTCATGTCTTTTAAGAGTGTACATGCAGGAAAAAGTCTTACCACATAATGAGCAGGTGGGAACATGGACATCATTGGCAGGCTTGTTGCGGATTACTTCTTGCTCCCGAAAGTGTGTACTTAAATGGATTTGCAGGATGTGTGGATTAGGAAAAACTTTGTTGCAAAGGGGGCACATGAATATTTGCCCTGCTGGGCTAAGTACATTTGACATGTAAGGGAGTAAATTGCTATCCCTGTTTCCCTTCAACTCATCTTTCTCATTTTCTGGTGTTATCATTTCATCATCACTTGCTTTGTCATCATGGTCCATCTCCCCTAAGACAAAGTCTTCTCTAACTGGAGCTAGATGAACTTGCTTGTACGATGCCCTTATTGCAGTGCACATACTTTCCTTCACAGTGTTTTGTTCCGTATCACACTCAGTAGTATCAATTTCATTATCGCAGGAAGCTTCTTCCTCTACTTTCACTTGCACTAGAATGTTTTTAAAAACATCCTGTGTGGAGGCATATGAGTTGTTCATTGTTTCAGTCCCTGAAAGACTAGACTTTACCGAGAGGTCCAGTGCACAGTCAACTTCTGCTGATTCTCTCATGGAGATGACAGACCTTTGGGACAAAGATCTAGTAGAGCTGCAGGGGCTGTCCGATGTTTTCACAGCTGTGGCTGTGTGTGTTTCAGCCTCTCTACCAGTCTGAGGGATGTTTACAGAATCTAAATGCAATCTTACCCACATGTTTCCAGATTCAGCGGGCAAGTCATTTTTGCCTGACATACCATTTAATTTTTCGAGTTCCCCATCTTCTTCATCACTGGGAATATCACCAGCCATATGACTACTACCGTCCGAAAGACACTCTATTTTGTCTGACCAACTGGAAGTATCTTCCTCCTTTTTTGTACTGTCAGCCTCTGTTGTAGCTTTCTCCTTTAGCTTCTTTTTACACACTTTAACAATGTCATACATGTGGAGATAGCTGGCAGCTGCAAGCACATCTTCAATTGGTAGATTGTTAAACTGGAGCTTCCCTTCATACATGAAATCAAGCAGGAGAGCAAAGGCCGGAGCTGTAACAATGTCACTGTTCAAATGAACAATGTCTCTTTTGTCTAGCTGGTCCTTGTAAAAGAGGTGGAAATACATGCTGCATGAAGCCAGGACAGCTCTGTGTGCTTGGAAATGGCCATCCCCTACAAGAATAGTGCTGTCACAAAGGAAACCTTGATGTCTTTGCTCACTCAAGCACTGTAGCAAATGTTTACTGTGATCTGGAAACTCCATACTGCCTTCATAACCTACGAAGAAAGAAAAATGTGTTACCACACATAAAACTGACTGACAGGCATGTTTCTATTACAGCTCTGCTTCATTTTTTTTTTCACAGAATAATTTAAAGGGTTCTACACCTCTTCATTTTTTTGTATGTTTTAAACGAGGCGTTATTATAAGGCAGTTTGCTATTCCTCTTTTTTTTTTTTTTTTACTATTTCTTTATTTCTTGGAAGAGTTGACTTTCATTTGATTAATCTTCCAAATGTGACCGACCCTTGTCAACCAGCTTGTCAAATAATCCAAGACTTGATTTTGTTGTTTTTTTTTTTCATTTCAAAATATTTTTCATTCCTATCTTTTTGTTCAGGCCCTTCCTTGCTTTTCCAGTCTGTTCATAACTCAGTGGCAGGTTGCTAAGTCAATTAACCCCAGCAATGTGCACAAAAAAATTGCAGATCAGTTGCAAACTGTCTTAGTATACCATTATCTAAAATATACTAAATTGTGTTTCAAGGTGGACAACCCCTTTAATGGGTTAATAGTTTAACTAATATTATCTTTTAAATAACTGTAATAACTGTTTTTAAATACTGATAAACTGAAGACTTCAAAATCATACAATTATATTAGAGTGGCATCTCACAGCTAATTAGGAAAAACATTCTTAATGAACAATTAGGATTAGCATTAGTAATCTGCTAACCAATTATTCTGTGTTTGGATTCACAAAAACAGTACTTACTGTATTAAAATGAAACACACTAGTGTGTTTTTACCTGTTAACAGAACAAGTCCTAAATCTTGAAATTTCCCATCACTTCACAACAACTTATTCTATTCACCTTTCTATAAAAACATGACAATAAGCAAGAACATTTTCAAAAAATAATCACTTTAAGTGACCCATAACCCGCATCAATCCTAATCCTTAAGATTGCTAAAAATAAAGATTGGAGGTGAGCTCACAAACTAGCTCTGATGAAATTAGGAGGCTGAAAGGACAGAGAAGGAAGCTTATAAACATCTGATCCAGCTGACGATGGCCATATGGCAGCTGCTGCCCAGATAAAGAGATTAGGAATAGAGGAGTGCGATTACAGCTGTCTAGCCAATTCAGCCTGCTCAAATCCCCAAGTTCGAAATTAGTGTCTTTACACCTTAACTAGGCTAAAACAATATTGTATAAATATACCATAATAAGGAAATACAACATAATTACGATGATCTTAAATATGCAAAAACTAAAAACAGTGTCAAAATACATGAAGAAAAAGTTTAGCATTCCAGTTAACTCACTTTCTGTATAACTGTGCTATAATACATTCTCCACTAAGTTAAAAACTTTAACTCACAATACATAGCATCCCGGAAAAAAAAGGTTTTCTTACACTCCTATAACATTTGCCACAAACTATGTTTTACGGTACTTGCAGCAGAGAGGTAGATATACAAACTCTATAAACCTTTAAATGGAGTTAACCATGTCATTTGCAACAGCAACTGCGGCTGGTTATTACGCATTTTTTACTTGAATGTAATTCTAAAACAGCATGAATGGCTATGTCTCTTGGGGGGTTATTCTCTAAAGTCCGTATGGGACTGTCAAACGGCGAATTCCCATAACAAATCTGCGACTGCGACAATTCACCCATGGTAAAATGACAATTCTAAAGTTGCGGCTGCGACAATGTTGTCATTATAATGATGTGACTGTGACAGTAGCAGTCTATTGCGACATTCTTTAGCTGGCGAATTCACACCTTTACGCAATAATACGGAATCTAGAGAATAACCCCCTTATTCTCTTGCAGATACTTCGCACATATCTATTCTTTCACATCTGTCATTATCATGTCATGCTTTTCGTTAAGAGCTGCAGTGACAGAACATCAGTTAAAGATGCTGTTAAGTTGAAAACTGTTTTAATATTTCATTATTTACCTGACAACTAATATTATTCTATATTATTGCTGTTTATTTTTTCTGTTATAATCGTTTTAATTGCTACGTTGCCACTAAAGAAACTCTACACCCAGGATATAAAAATAAGTGGTTTCAATTTTCAAGCAAATGCTGTGCTTCTTTCCTGAAAAGAGATAACGCTTTTTTTTTTTTTTTTTTAATGTTAAAGAGCCAGTGAACTCAGAAGATATTAACTAAAAGTTTGACATTTAGAAAAAAAGTTCATTTAGAAATAAACTTAGAAAAATCAAAATGTTTACATCTCTCTTAAGACTAGTATTTTAGGAAATTGATAAAAATCTAAATGTTAATAAGTTGCAACTACAGAGCCTCCATTTCAAGTAGATGGAAATCTGATTATTGCCTCTTTCACATTACTGAGTTTTGAGGAAGAAATAAAACTGAGTCGATCCTTCAGCTTGCCATGCAAGCATTACATTATTCTGTATGTAAATCGCACTGACACATATACAGTACCTGGTCCAACTTGCACCTTCTGATGTTGTCATCTTAGAGCCGAATTCACTATACAGTGATACCTTGGTTCTCAACCACAATTCGTTCTGGAAGTGCGGTTGAGAACCAAATTTGGTTGAGAACCAAAACAATTTATCCCATAAGAAATCCAATCACAGATTGACTTGTATTGATGCTGCGAATGCCATTCTGCTCATCTCGGGTGTTTGAGTTCCAAATATTTGTTCAAATTCCAAGACAAAATTTTCTCGAATTTCGTGGTTGAAAACCAATTTGTTTGAAATCCAAGTCGTTTGAAAACCGAGGTACAACTGTAGTCTGAAGTGAGGTGCGGAGTGTTCGTCTCACTTCAGACTGACATATGCGCTCGCTGATGTTCTGCATGCGGACATCAGCGAGCGCATTAAAGGGATTCTAGTCTCGGCGAGAGCAAAAGAGTTGCCTCGCCGAGACTGGAATCCTTTTAAAGCGCTCGCTGATGTCCACATGCAGGACATCAGTGAGCGCAGATCAGTCAGTCCGAAGTGAGGTGAACACTCCGCACCTCACTTCGGACTATAGTGAATTCGGCTCTTAGTGTTGTGACACCCACATTCCCATTCTTACAAATAGAGTCACAAGGGAGTAAGATAACACATGTTTAGTTGGATGTGATGTGATAACTTTCTATGAAATTGGATCCTACTAAGCACATGAATAGTTCATTAAAATTACATCAGTTTCATGAAGGGATCTGACTTTTTTCAAGATATACAGATTTTGGACCTCTGGAGGCCTAAGGGCTGTTTTGACCTGGCTAATATACTCATGCTACTTGGTGGAAAATTTACACCAACATTGTAAAAAGTATAAAAAGTAAAACCAAGTGTTTTGGGAAATAAAATCAGATGTACTGATGTGGTAGTGATGCTACAACATGGTTAAACAGGGCTGCACAATCCCAAATCCATTTGATTTAATGAAAGTGAAAGATACCTTTAACTATTTCATAATAAAAAAAAACAAACAAAGATAATAATATCTATAACATTAACCTCCTATAGCATTCTGAATTCTCTTAAGTCCGTATGCGTCTGTCTAACTCTCAAACGGTGGATTCCCATAACAAATCCGCGACTGCGACAATTCTCCCATTGTAAAATGACAATTCTAAAGTTGCGACTGCTACAATATGTTCATGCTAATGTCAATGCGACAATATTCTCATTAAAAAAGATGTGACTGTGACAGTAGCAGTCTATTGCGACTCTCTTTAGCTGGCGAATTCACACCTATACGCAACAATTCGGACTCTAGAGAATAACCCCCTTATTCTCTTGCAGATACTTCACACCTATCCATTATAGTTAAATATTATTATTACAGTTAAATATTCTGAATAGCACATTTATTGCCAGTGTAAATGAGACTAAATATTGCCATCTCAATATTGTTGGCTTTGAGTCTTTTTAGATCAACAGAAAAACACTCACAACACTCCAAAACAAACAGACTAACAGAAACAGATGCAAAGCGAACATGATGTTAGAAAGGAACGAGATACCTTCTCCCCACACAGCTCGGGACACACTAACTCCCTGTCTGTGAGTTAATATAAAAGGCTGAAGGATGGCAAGCTGTCAGCTGCTCTGACATCATGTTCAGATGGAAATGCTACCTCCAGCTGTGCCTTCTTTTTAATGCCATATGCTACTCCTCTACACTCCTGCCACCAGCCTTTTTCTTGAGAGAACTTCTCTCATCTGAAAAAAATAAATAAAAAAAATAAAACGAAAACAAAACACTCCTATATTATCCCCGACATTGACTCCATGACTGTTTTGCTTAACGCTGACAGTATAACCCTATAAAGCAGTGTGAGGCCTGGTCTGCTGTCAGTAGGGTGCACACTCCCATAACACACATTTTCAGGAAATAATGGATATTTCCAAGCCAGGGAACAGACAATGTATACTAAAAGCCATTTGGTACATCACCTTTGGCTTTATTTCCTGTGTCTTTTTAAAGGACTGACCCAATGTATTAACTGTAAACAATGTATCATTCCTCTTGTTACAACACTGCTACCAGGAACATGTGACTAGGAATGTAGATGATTAGGACAGCTCCAATGACTGTTCCTTTAAAGAACTATTTTTTTTTGCAACATTAGAATTGCCATCAGCACCTCATTTTTAACAAGCGGATTTCCCCCAGATCTGATTCAAAATGAAACTAAATAAAATCCTCTGTATTTCACAACTAAATAACAAACAGGAAAATGTTAATTGTACTTAAAATATGGTTTATCCACATTTCTATATAATACAATATATATCATATAGGGCATATATATATAAATATAGGAGTGTATATATATATCCCAGAGTAAGGATGGAAGAGATCTGTCACATACAAGGACTGTGTGTGTTTGTGTTGTTTGTTCACACTGCCACCAACTCGTCTGTCTTACATGCACAGATCAGTATTGCTCCAGTAGGTGCTGTACTTACTGGGTCTCCAGCTTTACTCCTGACAAAGTGGTGAATGTAGGAATTGTTGAGATCCAGCCTTGTGACGTCCTTGTCCCACCTGCCTGTGTTTATCCTCACGGTCCCGGTGATCGTCTCGGTGGTTGTTTCTGAACTGCAGTTTCAGTGAGTCTTTCCTGAACTACGGAAGCCGGTGGGAGTCACACTTCCTCCCAGCTCAGCCTATTCACACAGTCCACACTGATACAGGGAGGAGAACAATGCACACCAGCAGCAGCAGCAGACTTCATACAAAGACAGATGGGAGAATTGTGTTAACTGCTTATTTATGAAAAAAAACAAAACAACAACAACAAAAAAAAAAACATGGATTACAGGTTTAGAATTAAATGACTTTGCTGCACCCCCATGCATTTTGTGGATCTGTTGCACTTTCTCAGAGATGATCTAAACCAGGCAGTTCTCAACCTGTTTGTCGCGACCTCTTTGGGGGTCGAACGACACTCTCACAGGGGTCACTGGACACGCTATAAATCCGGGGAGCAAGCGCAGGTCCTCTTATATAGGGGCGCCTGTGTGTGACGTCATCACGTGATCTGCGATGCGATGACGTTTGGCCGCGACGTCATGTGGCGCGCGATGCGGTGATTTCACCAAGTGCACGCTGGCGTCATGACATCATCACGGGGGGTCGCCAGTAAAGGTAGGTTGAAAATCGCTGATCTAAACATATGCTCCCAAGGGAATGTTTGTACAATAACTCTAAAAGCAGTTCATGGCAGAATAAGTGGGTAATTCACGATACTCCAAAGTGAGGTGCGGAGTGTTCGCCTCACTTCGATCTGACTGAGATGCGCTCGCTGATGTCCAGCACGCGGACATCAGCGAGCGCATTAAAGGGATTCCAGTCTCGGCGAGAGCAAAAGAGTTGCCTCGCCGAGACTGGAATCTCTTTAATGCGCTCGTTGATGCCCGCGTGCAAGTCATCAGCGAGCGCAGATCAGTCAGTCCGAAGTGAAGCGAACACTCCGCACCTCACTTCGGAGTATCGTGAATTCCCCCCTAAATGTATTGGTTTTGTTGCTCTTATGTAAAACATAAGTTAGAAAACCAATCATTATTTTGAAAAAGAGAGAAAGATTTTCAAATTGGACCTTGTTGCACTAAAGAGTGTTTGTACCAGTTGCCCTCATGGGAAAAAAGATGCATGCATCCGTTGGGTTTTATAAAATAAAATTCAGGGTGGTCCAAGTTATCGAGACACCTGAATTAATGGAGAACAGTGGTTGGGAATGCAAATCTGTTAGGGGGGATGTTCCAACATTCCAGTCATTTTGTAAAGAGAAAAAAAATTGGAAACCCGGGAGCTCCAAATGGGAAGGGTTGCATGTGACATATCTATCTGATAGAGAAATTGATAAGAAATCCAAATCTGTGACTTCGCTCCTGCCAAATTTATTATCAGTTTTCTGTGACATGGAACATAACAACAATCCACAACAGGCTATGCATGATGTACTCCCTGTTGTAAGAACAAAGACAGACAAAGGGACTTATTGACAGTGCTGGCTCTGCCATTAGGCAGAGAAGGCAAATGTTAGGGGCGCCCCTAGCATTTTTTTTCTACATTTACACCTGCCCG
>WMED01014822.1:299-13881 GCA_019650415.1 Pipa parva | reverse complement strand
CAGACCCACTCCTCCCTGTTTATACAACTAACGTGTTTCTTCTTTTCAGTCATTGTTTGCATGGCAGTCAGCAGCAGTATTCTATACCTCTGTTACACTGTTCGATGATGATGATGAATAGACTATTTAAAAAAAAAAAAAAAGATTGCCATCAGTAAAGATTAAAGCTGACAGAAGGCAATAAAATTCATTAATTTATTTTCAAAGAATAAGTTTGTTATCCAAAATGTTGTATCTAGATAACTGCCATGCCAATCTAAATGGGATTTCCCCCCCCCTGGACCTTTAAGAATAAGCAAGAAAAAAAGGTGTAAAAATGCTTTCCAACCTTCAAATTAAAGTGAGTTACTCTAGATCAATCAGCTAAAACCTGCAGAAATAATTTTTAGACTGCCCTGCAAATCTGACAACTCTAATGGCAACTTGAGTGATCTGAGCTACTTGGGTATTGACATTGGGTATTGCTCATTCAATCTGCCCATTCAGTCTCATTCCTTTAAGATAATATTTTGGAACCATCCCAACAAAAATATTCTTCTGACACGACTGCTCCATATTAGAAAAAAACATTAAGGGGGTTATTGGCTAAAGTGAGAATTTGACTGAGTTCTCACACAGCGGATTCCCATAGCAAAAATGTGACCACAACAATTTTAAAGTTGCGACCATGACAATATTCTCATAGTAAAGTCGCAACTGTGACAATATTCCCATTAAAAAGCCGTGACTGCGACAGTAACAGTTTATTGCGACAGTCTTTAGCTGTCGAGTTCACACCTTTACGCAACAATTTGGACTTTAGCCAATAACCCCCAAAATCTTAAAAGGTAGTATTCCTTCTTGAATGTAAGGCTTGAACTAATCTATGTAGAGTGATTAGCTTCAAGGGTGCCCTGCTTCCACATAAGGAAGTTGAGAGGTACACTTTAAATTACTAGTAACAACTGGAAAATGTAACTGCTTATTTGTATTCTGTTTTCTGTTTTTTCTTCTTCTCAATGTAGTCATCTTTTATTTAAGTAAACAAACTCCTCTTCATATTCATGGAGAGACCCAAAAAACCTAATTTATAAAAGATGGCTGCAAATGGCAATAAAGAGAGCACAACACAATTAAAAAAAAAAAAAAAAAAAAAAGAGTAATTTAACTTCCGCCTTTAACATTTTAACAAATACCTCATAGGAATAACTACCATACAAATGGCAGTTTTCATTTTCTGTTGTTAGTGGGTCTTTAAGAAAAAAGCAAACTTTTTTGAGAGAAAATATTTGTGAAAGGTCAGAAGAATGGTGATTTTTGGATGAGTAAATTACAAATTCTAACAATTTAATAGGTGTAGCCTCCTAATCCTAAATGTGCTGCTTGGTCCATAGAATCCTGGTTCTAGTCCTCGTGTTCCTGTCCATAATTTTTTCCCTGTTCCAGTTTTTGTTTGCTTGTACTTGCTCCCATAATTTGCTCCTGTTCCAGAGTTCCTTGTATGTGTTCCTGGCTTGTGTTTTGACTGCAATTTAGTCCCACATTTTGTTTTTGGTACTTAATAAATTCCTCAACAGCAACCTAAAAGAATATGATCAAATCATAGGAAGTGTTATTGCTGCTAAAGGTAAATCAACTAGTCTTTCAGTTTTTTTTTTTAAAGGACTGACTACTTTGTACCAATAATGATAAGGTGTTGGTAAACTCTGTATGAAATTGGAATTTCTCCATTTATTGCAAATGAAAAAACAATTCACACAATGTTTTGGGGGAAACCCCTTTATCAGGTGAAGCGACTGTTGCTTGATTTTTTTTTGATGTTCTACATTGGGCCTGAGCTAGGGGTTTGCACAGTTTGCCCCTGTGAAAAAAGCTGATGGAGTTGCCTGGGAATCAACATATTCCTGATAACAATATGCCATTGTGACTTGCTTCACACTTGTTTGTGTTCATCCTTAATTCTGAACTACATAAACTGTCTATATTTGTACTGGCTGTAAACGCTTTACTGTAAAATGAAACAATTTGTTTTTCTTCCCCACAGTAAAGTTTGTAACAATATAACTAGTTTGAAATGTCACAAAAAATGTGCCCTGTGCGAAAGTTTATATACAAGTGGATAAGCATGGGAAGAAATACGTAGATGTAGGCAAAAGCAGGGCAGTTAAAACAACAAAAACGGTATGTTGCTAAAACGTTTGTTTTGCAGTAAATAATGAAGTATCAAACATTGTTTTTGACTTTCCTTCAAAACAGGAATAACAAAAGTTTGGTTGTTTTTATAGGTTTCAACTGCGTAAAATTACATTTTGTTTAAAGGGATATTATCACGAGCAATCTATGTTTGACTGTACTACATTGTATACTGTTTTGCAAAGTACATGAGCATTAAAACAAGTTTTTAATACTGTAATAGTGTTAGTTCATTTTATGCCTGCTTAGTGGATGCTTGCCTGCTTTTTGTTTAGCAATGAAGCTGTTCATCTCTTTTAATTACTGGGATACAAGTTATCTTTATAACCTAAACATACATAGCGGATTGTAGGCTATGGTTCTATAAACAAACCATTGTTTTTACTAGTGTTGCATGGAGAGCCTATAAAAACTGTAAGAGACCAGCACAAAGTCAAAAAATGGTCCATTAACATCAAATAAATAAATGTGCCATTTGGATTGGCAGTTCTTCTGCAGGCCTTGTAAAAAAAAAAAAAAAATTTATTATATTTTTTTAATCTGAGCTGGTTACAGGCTTTGCAAACTAGGATATTATCTAAAGTTCCATAGGTAACAATAAGACCAAACAGAGTATGTTTATAGAACAGATAAAAGATGGCTTCGACCAGCAGAAAGGATAAAACGAACACAGAGCATAATGATTCAGGAATTCAAAGACTACAGTTTTTTCAACACTATAACTGTTTATGTAGGAATAACTTCCATTTCATTTTTTTATGTTGTTATTCTTGGCCCTTTTTAATTTCAATTTCCTGAAAATGAAAAATCTTCGATCACAAAAAACAGAGCACTATATATAGGTCTGCCAGACATTATGTAGGGTTATTCAAAAGTAAAAGATGTGGGCGTGATATCTCTTCAATGACCAGAAACTAGTTTGAAAATATGTAATAAGAGAAGACAGAGAGATACTTTTTTTTAGCCTCAGTGTTGTTAAAACTTTAATTTTATTTTTACTGTTCTTGCAGGGTTAATTAAATGTACCTACCCGACTTAACTAAAAGTCTTTCAAAAAACTACAGAGCTGTGTCAATTATTTGAGATATGTTTGACCTTAGGCATAATTGGGAAATGAAAGGAGTTTTTATTTTACTCATGAGCATTATGCTTTTAAATTGTAGTATCTGGCAAGTTTAGAACTGAAGTAACTCCAGTAAATAATTCACTTTGCTGAAATTTGCTATTATTGTCATTGTCATCGATCATAGGCTTTAGCTGTTCGCTGTAAGCTGTTGAGTGGAAGATCAATGACAGTTGGAGTGACGTAACTTGTGCACAGGCCTGACTTATTGTTTTTAAGAAGAACTAATGTTCCCTAACCATTACTGATATACTGATACAGGCTCTGCCAGCCTAAACTGCTATATTATGAAGCAGAAAATCAGAACTTTTTTTGTTGTAGCGCTATCTCATAAAACTACGAGTGCTACTATCTCACAGCTGCCATATTGGATCCTCATTAATATGCTAATTAACCCTGACACCTCATCATATATATTGTTTGACTGGCTAGGGGCGTCACATGATATATTAAATTGTGAATATTGATGCATACACTTAGTGATGCTTTTCATACATGCTCTGTAAGAAGCCAGTGCCCAGGACAGCAGCTTTCTCCACAGGGGGTGGAGTTGAAATGCTACAAAGGCTGCCATGTGCTAGCGAAATAAAACAATGTAGAAGAATGAGAAATAATCAAGTAGGTGGCTTGGAAGGGAAAGACACTGGGTTTGTTGTGTTGCTGGCATGTAGGCTAAATGAACATATGTAATTTATTAGTAGCCTAATAACTGTTACTTTTAAATGGCAAACATTATGATGTCCTGCTTTTTATTTTTATGTAGACAGACTGATACAGAATATGAATTCCCTGCAGGAATTCACATGTCCAGAAATTGGCTGTCTTCTTTTCTAATGAGAAAGTCTTTGTAGACGGTAAACAAAACATTATTTCTTTATTAGGGGTAGTTTGAATATTCTGTGCTTGAATGTTTTTGTTGGTGAGGCTGGCATGTTCAGCTAATATTTATAATAAGCTAATATAGAACTCTCCTGTGTGTAAATCAGTTTGTGCCATCGTTATATTGGTTGAAAGACAAGAAAAATAATTATTTTAAGCATGCATTCCAAACGAAGAAGCATTTTTCAGCTTGAAAATTATTATGGAAGTGCCATGCTTTGAACTTGTTTAAGTTTTACTCAGACCTTAGCATTTTGTATTTGCTTGATGAATGGTCTGCTTCCTTCTAGCAACTTTCTTAGTGATCCTTAGTTAGTCTTTGCAAAGGTGTGTGTATTTAGATTTATCTTGACACGTGGCTAAATGCAAAGTAGCCTAACAATGATTCTAGCCTCAGGCTTCCTTTCCGGTACTGGAGGGAATAACTTGGTGTTTTAGTGGATGGCAGTATCCTGATATTTCATGACTTGTTTAGAACCAAAGTGTCTTATTGGTAGTACTATTAATCTCATAGGAAATGATGAAACACATTTATTCCTTCTACAAGTGGTTGCACAGTTTTGCTATAATTTACCTTTTTGTTGATAACTGAAGTAATAGCAGCAAAGCTATTGTATAACTCATTGCCTTATGATAGCATCCAGCTCTATTCATCTGATTGCAATTGATAGCTAACCCTGCAATACGCCAGATAATTTGAACACATAAACACTGCAGCTCAAACAGTTATGGTGCAAATTTCAAATCTTGAGTCTGATGTATATTATTTCAGTGCATTCATTTTAATTTTTTTTGTTTGCAAGTATTTTACAGCATTTGAGCCACTAGAAAAAGTTTTCAGGGAAATGTAAAGTCAAGAATTGTTTTTCATTTCTCATTTCAAAACAAACATTTTTCTAGATATTGTTATTCATCTGTTTTTATTTCTCTGGTAATACCTACAGTTTGTTTTGTTATTATCTTTTGCATAGATTGTTATATTGTTGCAGCCTGCACTTTGGTGTAGAAGCAGAATCTTCAGGGGGTAATTCAGCAATGTGCGAAGTGATGCGAAGAATCCGGAGCTCACTTCGCACATTGCTGAATTACCCCCTCAGTCTTTAAAGTGCACCTGTCACCTCAAAACTCTAATACTAATTTAGGTCCTACTAATGAAATAAAACGTTTTTGTAAATATATATGTATTTTAAAAAATGTACCTAGATCATGATTTAAGGGTTCTGATTGGAGGAGCTATAATGTCAAATCATGATTTAGCCCCATCCAACCCAACTTGGGAAAGAAAAGGCAGGCTGACAGGGAAGATGACAGAAACATTGTATAAAGGTAGATTTAAAAAAAAAAAATGCATATCTGCAAAAATGTTTTCCATTAGTAGAACCTAAATTAGTATTAGATTTGATTTGACAAGTTCACTTTAAACAGATGCTTTGATTATAACCTGTAAAAAAAAAAAAAAAAAAAAAAAAACAGCCCTGCAAAATCAGCTAGTGTTACCCTGGCCTTGTGTAACTGTGCTCCATGAAGTGCTAGATCTATGACTTTAAAAACCCAGAGACAAAGCAGTTCTGCTGCTACTCTTCCTCTCACTTTACTTGTTTACATATTAACACTGCCTTTGCTTCTCAATTTATGACACCTCCATGCACTAGCCACTATAGTAAAAATCCAAATTTTCCACATTTGCTTAAAATACCTGACTACCATATATGAGCAAAATTTGGAGTCTAATTTATCACAAATGCATAGACAACACTGGTGTTCTCTCATTTAAATTCCTAAAAGAGCAACACTAGGTACATAACAAAATGTTCTTCTGTTATCTTCAGCTGACTTGCTTTCCAGACTCAAATACTCAACAATTATGTGCTTAAATTCAACATGCAAACCTTACACAATGAAACCATGCTAAAACTTGTATCTGTACTTACTAAAACTATGTTAGGATAGGAATAAAGACACATTGCCCATTCTTTAGTGCTTTTATTAGGGCAAGCTGACATGCCTGACTTATTTATTAGTATTAGCAAGTGACAGAATAATTCAATTCCAGTTTTTTTAAATAACCTACATGTTACCTGCTAAACTCATATCTCTGTAAGCACATTCATCAGATCATTGCAACAGGTGTTGGGATTCCCAAGTTGATTGGTTCCTTATAGTGTGGCAATGCCCCCAATGAAAAAGTCCTGGAAATGAGTAATAGAATTAATTCAGCTTCTGGAATACTCATTTTTGGATCCTCCGCAAATATCTATTCATTATGATATTGACACAACTTTTGGGAAAATTCTAAAGTCTACAATTTTGCTCTTTTTTTTTTTTTTTTTTTTTTTTTGCCAAAAGAGCTATAGTTTAGTTAAACTGATGGTTTAATTAAATAAGGTTCTATACCTCCTTGCATGTGAGTGTGTGCAGATTCTATTCCTCTAACTTGTTGCCAATTCTGTGATGTGTGCCCAGCATCTAAGAATCTAGCACCACTTTATAGCATACTGGTGTGCACTTCCACACAGTGTTTGGACCTTCTTAGAAAAGCCATTTCGGGAAAGCACATGTGAACTGATTGTATTTAAATATTCTTCTATCAGCTGAGAAATAAGCAAAATATACAGTACCCTGCTTTCCTTAAGTTTTACAATTACAGAAGTGGCTTTCTAAATGGACAGAATGTTTATACCACTGCTCCTCCAAATATTTTCTAGCATTAGTGAATTGTAGGGCTAACAGTATTACTATTTATCTTGGTCTATAATTTGATAATGCAATTAGTGTTTTTTTTGTTGTTGTTGTTAGTACAATTGATTCACAAGCTCCTTTGAAGCCCTCATGCCAAAGGGATCTTAAAGGATATGAAAAGTTTGACTAAAACATTATTTATAATTGAAATGTATACATATAGAAAGCCAACGTAAACATTAAAATCTAAAAACTATTTTTGGGTCAGTATTACTTGCCTCTTGTTTAAACATGCACAACAAAATCTCCAGCACTCCCAAAATTAAAAACAGCGTTGTTTATATAGACATAGTAAAACAGGATTCAAGTCATCCAAAATCGTTTAAAAACATCAATAGTGCCTCCTAACGCGTTTTGCACCGGTAGCGCTTAATCATAGAAATTTTGCTGCTTATCTTGTTTAAACAGCCCTGCTCCCACAGCCATTCCGTGTATAGGCTCTTTCCATATAGTACCGATAAGCCCCGCCTCATGAATGACATCACTCACTATTCATAGAGCATGTTCTTGTGTAGAATCCCTTTCCATTTTCCTTGTATAAAAAGCCTGTTCCTAACCCTGAGCATGCCTCTCTGGTCGACTGTGGAGAGAAGTAGTCTGGGAAAGGAGGGGGTGTGGCTACACACTGCAGGGAAATCATTCAGAGGAAGAAATCTATTATTGAGATCTGCTGAATTAAGAGGTGAGTCAGGAGTTTCTTAATCGCTATATTGGTTGACAATAGCTAAATTAAAAATTTGTGAGTGCCAGTTGCAGCCTAAGCATTTGCTTTGCATCAAACAGTAAGGACACGAGTATTGGTTAATTGTATGTGTTTTTAAATTAGCTGTATTTTTCTCTTTTAATTGTATATATCTGCAAGTGTATTTGACAAAGGTTTTGCTATATATATATATATATATATATATATATATATATTTATTTTCTTTAACATTCCGACAATTTTCTAAATGATGTCATCTACTTTAAAAAATGCAATAAGTCAATAAGATCTGTTATCATAAGGAAAGATTTTATTAAAGTAGAATAGGTTATTAATATTTTCAATCAAGTATTCTACTATTAATAGGTATGTAATGTTTATTTTAAAAGCAAAATAGTAATACTGTATGTCTGATAGTTTAACAGTGATGTTGGCCAATATTTGGGGTTAGTTTAAGAGTAATTATTGAAGCATTGTGATAAGGAAAATGTTGCATGCCCCTTTTAAGGTTGTTATGAAATGGATGGTTACGTTCTTTAAGCTTATTCAAAGAGGTATTGACTCCACAGAACAGCGTTTGTGTTTCTACAGGCAGATATTCCAAATACTTTCCTGGGAGCTTTACTTTTAGTTGAGGACAGATGGAGTCATTCCTGAAGCTGCAGGGTTTGTTAGAATAATTAATAAAAGCACTAAAGAGTGGTCTAAAACAATAAGACAACATTTTACAATTCTGTATAGAAAAGAAATGAAGCAGACCTTTACTATAATACCATATTCACTGGATTCCCCTAAAATAACAGAACAAAAATGAAAGCAGAACTATACAGTTGTCTTGCAAAATATAGGGGAAAAAAGGGTTATTTGGGTGTTAATTCATTGTATCTTAAATTAAAATGCTTTCTCAAATAAAAAAAAAAAGATTTTGAACTTTATGCTTTTCTGTAATGTTAAGCCTAGTTCACACTAACTAGTATGATGACCTGTACTGCAATAATTTTCCCCCAACTAAAAAGACCAGTAACTTCATAGAACAAATATAATTTCATTTTGTTTGTAATTAGTTATTTTACATCATACTTGTTGTTCACACATACTTTGATGACTGCTGTACTTTTTGTTACATTTGTGGTGAGAAGAAGTGCATAAATATGCTTATGGTGTAAGCTGACGAAGTGATTGAGCATTTGGCAAATTGCAGGAAATAATGGTCTTTGGCAAATAAGTGAAGTTGGAGATGAGGTGACACGTGTGTCACAAATTTATATGGCCA
This sequence comes from Pipa parva, assembly GCA_019650415.1. NCBI lineage: Eukaryota > Metazoa > Chordata > Amphibia > Anura > Pipidae > Pipa > Pipa parva. The sequence continues at coordinate 4,992 of WMED01014822.1, read as the reverse complement.
CCAGGCTGAAAAAGGTTGGGTATTACTGGTTTAGTAAATACATGGTTGCAGGTTTATTTGTAGAATTGCATGTGCTCATTTGCTATGGCTCTACCACAGTGCACCTATAACAAATGCAATGAAAAATATTGCCTGTTGGATTCATTTGTAAGTGGGTTCCACTAGTTACAGAATCACTGTAAAGAAAGTAGAATATTTGTTTGGTTTCACAGAGCAATAACTGTAACTAGTCTTGAAATGTTAACCTTTCTCTTTGAAAGATTACTAGTAGCAGTCTGGAGTTATTTGTACTATATGAATTGTTTTTTGTTGGCTGGAAGCCCTTCCTGGTTAGCTCCTGGATAAAGGATAAGTGAATGTGGCATGACTGTTTTAACCTTTTCGTTACTTGAAACAATATCATTCTAGAGAAAAAAAATCAGATTATTTTTATATTTTTTTTGTTTTTATATATATATATATATAAAAAAAAGTGTTATATTTTTGCTGGTTGCAGCCATCTATTATAGATATAGGAATAATTATTACCTAATGTATATAAAGCAGTGGGTAGCTTAGAGGTTTGTGTAACAGATTAAAGATTTCTGCGACAATGAGGAAAACATAAAGAAGGTGCGAATTCCCATAGCAAATCCGATACAATTTCCGCATTGTAAAGTCGCGGCAATTTTTTAAAATGTTAATATTGCGACAATTTTCACATAATAAAGTCGCGACTGTGAGAATATTCTCAATATAAAAACGCAACTGCAACAGTAGCAGCCTATTGCGACATCTGGCGATTTCGCACCTATACGCAATAATTCGGACTTTAGTGAATAACCCCCAAAATATCTTCAGAAAACTGCATTTGGCCTTGGTGAGCTGCGCTGTTTTTAATTAGGGTCATTATTGTCTTTACAAAACAAAATAGACGGTGCGGATTATCCCACAGGAAACAATGGATTCTATTTTTCTATCTCAACTGAAGAACAGCTAGTGTAACCCTGGCCTTACTGAATGTAATAGATGGAAATCAGTGGTTAAAAATTATCATGCGTAGAAAACAAAATGGAAACTGTCAGCAACAAAACATACAGCAACGTTTATGTAATAAACTGAAATGTAATAAAGAAGTTTGCGACAATATCCGCTGGATTGCTCCTTTTTTCCCCCCACTCCTATAAATACTAAAGCAGCAAAGTTTTCATATGCGGTTTACAGCAAGAAACCTGCAATTGCCCATTTCCTTGCTGTAAACGGAGTAGGGAAACGTTGAGAAGCCTTTTGTCACAGTCACCAAAACATGTTTATGTACAGTGGGTTAGTTACTTGACAGCCAATTCACTGCCAGTGCCAAGATGCAGTGAATTGTACCATTGTCTTTATGAGGAGTTACCACAGCGTGGTCTAGTGAAAGCTACCACAGTGTTTCAGCGCTGCTGAGCACGATTTCAATTCCCTCTGTGTTTAAACTTGAGACATTTACACACTTGGTATAAACTCTGATTGCATGACTGTAAACGGGTCAGTGATCTGTGCTTTTCACTTGAAATTTTCAGACATTTTACTGGTTTATTGCATTATAGTCTTTATTGCAGTTAAATCAGTGCAGTGCGGTGGACATAGTACTATACAAGCGTATCACAGTGGCAGAAATTACCGGCACAGTTCCTTGTGCTCTGCCCCCTCCCTAAGCAAAAGACACTTACTTGGGGTTGCTCTGGATGCAGGTACTGGGGACTGCAGGGAGTTTGCAATGGTCCTGACAGAGCAGCTGGGCCTCTTGGGAGATCAACCTGGTCGCAATTGCAGCCGCTGATCCTCATGGTTATTCCCTTTCAACAAGACTATAGTAAGAATGTTTTGGATGATTTGAATTGTGCACTTTTATTTTGAGCTGACTGGCAAATTTCTAATGTTATTTTTGTATGTTTAGTGATCTTTATATGGAAGAATCTGATTTTGTGACTTCCTACTTTTTAAATGCATTTTATTTCTCCTAAAGGAATGTAAATCAATATCTGTGTACTGCAAGGGATAAGGAATGGATCATGAATAGTGAGGTTTCTGCTTCTGTTCATTCCATTTGTTGATACATTTACAGTCATTCCTTATGAACAGCTCCATAAATGCTCTTTGACCTGGTGACTGCTGCCCAACATTGAGTCTGTTTCTATGTTATATTGATAACATTGTTATACAGTGTTGTTTAATAAAGTCCAAGCCATAAAAGAAAATCAAATGACCATTAAACTGTGTTTCTGTCCTGAATTATGCAGTTGATGGTAACTTAGTTTGTTTTTTTTGTTTTTTTTGAAGGTTTTGGAATCTATAATTTATATAAAAATGGACTGTACTTTAACCTCCTTTCTTTTGCTTTCCTTTCCCAGGAAATGACCTAGAGGCCTTACAATTACATTGTGTGCATTCTTGCTTCAGACTACAGACCAGAACATATTAAATCTGGAAGCCACACTTGTTTCCGTTGTAAGATTATTAACTACCTCAATAAACACAAAGGAAGAGGAGGGAGCTTCCAGCAGCAAGTCTATAATTTTACCAGCTTGCATTTAAATTCTCTTCAAAGTCCAGGAGATGAGAAGAATACAGTATTAAGGGCACTTCAAGTTCTGCAGACTGGATCTGCTAGCAATTCAAAATATTTGTGTTATTTTTTTTTTTTTTTGGTTTGGTTTTGCTGTTTTACCCCAAAATGAAGACCTCTTTCTTACATCGCTGTTGATCAGTGTTTTTGTTCTACTTTTGATTCCATATAACTCAAAATTGTTTTGCATTTAAAGGATCATATATTATCCACCACTCCCCCCCCAAAATTTTTCTCTTGGATTATCTAAATTTACTTTTCTTCATATACCATTGCTTTTGTCTGGTGTGCATTAAGTGGAGGGTTAACACAATATATACTGTATTAAGAACAAAGGCAAGCGAAACAGGTTGCCAATACTTCAGCTGGCTCCAGAAGTACAAGTGATCTGCAGCAGGACTGCAAGGAGTACTACAAAATTCTTAAGTCAGCCAATCCACTGCCTTTCTCTTTGCTTATACAAATTACCCATCTGCCTTTTGGAAATGCCTTTTTCAAAATATGTGTATGCTGACCACCTCTATTATTTGACATAACTGGCCAGCTAAAGGTGTTTTTTTTTTCTTTTTTTCTTTTAGTCTAGTTAGCCAGTTATTTGTCTGACACATATGTATTGCTGTAGTGCTCAAGAAAGTAAAATGGACTACAAGAGGCGGTTTTTGCTTGGCGGGTCCAAGCAGAAGGTGCAACACCAGCAGTACCAGATGCCAGAACTCAGCCGGACTCTGAGTGCACCTTTGGCATCATCAACCACAGCATCCTCTTTAGTTTCCTTGGTTAACAATAGCAGCTGCCCTCATTCCCACACCACCCCTATTGCAGACATCCAGCAGGGTATTTCCAAGTATCTTGATGCACTCAATGTTTTCTGCCGCGCCAGCACTTTCCTAACAGACCTTTTCAGCAGCGTTTTCCGGAACTCGCACTACTCTAAGGCAGCTATGCAACTGAAAGACGTGCAGGAACATGTCATGGAGGCCGCCAGTAGACTTACAGCAGCAATAAAACCAGAGATTGCAAAAATGTTGATGGAGCTAAGTGCTGGAGCTGCTAATTTTAAAGACCAGAATGAGTTCAGCCTACAGGATATAGAGGTTAGTGAGATTGTTTTCTTTACTGCTCAGTTCTTAGTAAGGGCCATGTATAGTTAGTTCTTCATTGCTGCAATGTAATAGTTTAAAACTTGGTAAAGGCACAATGCAAAAAAGAAAAGTTGACTGTATGTTAATTACATTTATATATTTTTTTTCTCTAAGGCTGGAGATCCACTTTAAATGATCTTAGTTTGTGGCAGTGTACATTCATTTTCCTTGGAATATCTTGCAGTGTGGTCCGTTTGCAAATGAATGTGAGCTTCCCAACAAAAGAGACTTCTGTTCTATATTATACCAAAATACAATACCCCACAAATACCCCAAACTTTGTGCAGGATTTTCAGGCTATAGTAGCAAATAAGTAACATACATACAGTAAATTATATGGGTGGGATCCACCACAACTTGTTGTTGTTACAAATATATATATCTCACTATCATAACTTTATATAATGGTAAAGTATGTATTTCTCTGTGTGTGCTTTGTAACGAAATTCCTACATCCACTTCCCCTCCCCCCCTCCTCGATCTTTTCCTAGCAGTATTTACAACACCTGATTGCTTTATGCTGCATTAATTTGTTTATGTGAATATGTTTTTGCACCTGTTTCTCAATCTCATTATCATACCTTTATATTATGGAAAATTATGCATTTATTTATGTTTACTTTTAAACCATGAGTTTCTCTGTACCAATGAATTCTACCACCAACCCTCCCTCATGACAAGTATATTTACGACTGCTTTCTATAGTCCGTTATCTCAGTATAATACCTTCTTGCCTGTACTTAGTATTTCAAGCAACTGTACTGAGCAGTTTTAAAATTTGAGTTTTGGCTTGTTTCTTATCTTTGATCCCATAAGATCAGTGTATGTCCTTATTTTGCTTGTCATAGAAAAATGTATTTATTAGATAAATGTGCTTTCCCAAGTCCCCTTTTTTTCTCAATTTAATATTTTTTCCTCAATTTAACATTTGTTATGCAACTAGCAACACAGGAACAGTTGCCAG
>WMED01014821.1:2376-13881 GCA_019650415.1 Pipa parva | reverse complement strand
CAGAACTGTATCTGTAAAGAGCAATATATCAGTGTGATGGACATATTTATGGACCTTATATTTTACCCATATATTCACTCAGTATCTATATGGACTTGTATATTCGCTTCATAGTTTACCATGGACTTTTAGGCTTATAATGAACTATACCTTTAAAGCCTAACCTTAGTTCTAAAATATTACTCAGGCAATATAACCTTGGCATTTAAGAAAGTGTTTTTTCTGTCTGCGTAGAGATAGATAGCAAACAGTTAACCTTGCAACTTCTAAGGAATCTGCCTCCTTTCAAGACAGTATTTTTCTCCTGACTGGAAGTTGTTTTGGAACACTGGAGATTTCAGGGTCACAAAACAACTTCTTCAGCATAACACATATGTTTAACCTGCTTAGCCAATCAGCATCTAGTTTCGTTTCTGTATGATCAGATATTTTTGAGTTAAACTGTGTTATAAATAATGGTAACGGCTTATTAAAATCAGAAAGGCTTTTACAGAGACAACGTGTGCGTTATTCTTTAAGGTCTCTCTCTTTGCGGACGTCCGTAAATAATCAACAATACTAATTTGGAGCCCAATAATGGAAAGATGTAAGTCGTATTTTCATGACATCAGTATGCTGTCTGCAGTGAAAATCTTCCAACAAAGTGAAAAAGATGCATTATTTGAAGGTGCCACATGAAAAAATAAAAAAGGGTAAACATTAAGAGGGAATGTTGCATAATTTGTGTATGCTGGACCTCCTATCTAGCCTTTAAGGTCATTAATGTTCAAATATGAAGCTGTGCAAAAAATATTTTTTTGTTAATAAAAGGGCACACTAAGGAATTACAAATCATAAATACCTTGGAAGCTGAATCAGGATCTTTGCCATTGAGCAAGCCTAATACTTGATGTAGACAAGAATTAAAATGCTCATACCTAGAAAAAGTAGGAAAAAAAATATGAAATTGTTCTATAATGCTGCAAGAGTACAGTACTACATTCGCTTACACATTTTAAATATACCAAAACAATTGTGTGAAGTGGCCAGGTGGTTGTCAAGGGCTGAGATTTATTTCAATAAATGTGTAAAATAGCAACTGTTTTACTAAAGCATGCACAACCTCATACTACTTTCAGGTCCTTCTACAAATTGTCAAATATTTACTGGCTTCCTTTTTGTGCTTTTACATCTAAAAAAAAAATATTCAAAATCTTTGCTATGAGAATCAAATACATGCTGCTCCAAAAATAAGAAAGGAGCGAGAAGACCAATTGTTGGGAGTTTCCAGCATCCACAAATTCTGTTTTGTGTAAAAGGCTGCCATTTTTATTTTTATTCCTTAAACAGGCCAGTAATTAAATAAACCCATCCAATTTCTTTGGTCTAGTAAAACAGTATGGGATATCCTCAAGAATACAATATCTCTGTATTGTGATTTTCTCCTACAAATCACTGCTCAATATTGCAGAACACATCAGATATGGTAAATCTGTGCTATTTAACTATAGTGCTTTCACTGGCTATTTCACATAAAAACAATTGCTTATGGTTAAGCTGCACATGGCATATTTTGTCTGAGCACTGTATAAAAGTGGTTATATGATTTGCCTCTACTTCCTTGAAATTGAAAAATGGGACACAATTCCACACAAATGCGAAAACTTTGCAGTTAATAAAATGTAATTGGGAAAGAAAACAATACACTCCTAGAGAGTAGGTTGCTTTTTACCTGGTGAGATAATCTGCAATTTTGGGATTTTTTAAAAGGTCCATAAGAAGGTCAACTGAATATTTTCTTGTTAATGTTCCGTCCCCATTTACAAGGATATTAAATATTAACTGAAAAGTCTGATGAATATTTCTGGAATGAAAAAGCTACAAAGCATTTGTTGAACATTTTTAGTATGACAGAAATTTACTCAGTAAAAACATATCTGCTCTATCAAGAGAGAACTTTTATATGAGAAGCCAAAGACAACTTCCTTTAGGCCATATAGAAAGTAAAACTGAAGCAATAAGGTACTGCAGTTCAATGAGCTCTTATTGGTCATGACTTGTTTTGAGACCTTAATCATGTGTTACAACTGAAGTGGTAGAGAATATTTAAGTCACATCAGAAAAATGCTTATTTATACAATTTACATCAATTGCAGTTATTTTAGTCTTAAATACAAATTTACATTTCCTTTTAACAGCTTGGGCACTGTACTGTATTTCCAGACACAATGTGTCAATAGTGAGCAAATGAAACCTTCTTACGCTTGTTCAGATTTCACAAGTATATAAAGAGATGCTTGACCTTCCTATGACAGCTGTCTACACAGTTTCAACGCCACTCATTTTAGTGGGCCAACTGACATAAGGTTAAAATGCAGTAGATTCACTATTACACAATTTAACTGGAAACTACAGCAATTATAAAATCAATGCAATATAAAATGATAAAATGGCAATTCCGTTTTATATACAGAGTATGTTTTATAAGAAAGTAGGAGGTACTTGTTTTTTTTTTTTTAAGTAGGCAAATAAAATTCCAATAGAGAGGGGAAAGAAAAGGAAGATTAAAGCTTTATCACAAGCAAGAAAATGGTTTGTATGAAGGGGACGGGAAGCAATAAGTGGGTAAGAATATGTAAATACAATACACAGGTTTCCAATCAGTTAAAGCTCATACATTAAAAAAAAATGAAATAGTTTTCATTTGGTTGGGCCACATTCTTAGTTTTTAGCAGAATATAAATCTTACAATAATTGTCATCAGAAGAGGTTTTTTGGCTACAAAATACTTTTTTTGGCAATTTTTCCCCAATGCTGGCTCATTCATATAGTAGACAAAGTTGCATCTTATGACTTATGTACAGTAATTAAAAGATGATAAAATGGAGAGTATTGTTTACTAATAGGAATATTACATTTTTAATAATCCTATCTTATTTCTTACAACATGCATGAACAGTACTGCAGGTATTTATTTTTTGTTACCAATCCACAGAACATGCACTGGCGGTTAAATAAAAAAGCAGGCAAATGCAAGTACAAAAAGTATTTTTCAGAATTCTTTTTTCTATAAAGCTATTTTACTTCTGCAAGCAGCATAGTGATATCCCTTTAACAGATGAAAATCAAATCCAAAGAGAAAATACATACGGGCAAGGTACTTTGACACACATAATAAAACTGATGTCAAAATGTTGAGAAACAAAACAAGCACCACTGATTTCAGTAGAAAGTGTCAATATTGCCTTGACTTTATGCGAAGCAGTAACTGTAACAAGATGGCTTTTATCGCAATTACTGCTGAATGAAAAATGGCAAGTTTTCTTATTTACATTGTTTACAATATAATCAAGAAAATATAGTTAAGTTGGGGTTTGACACCAGCTTCACCAGCCCGCATTTCATCTGAAATTGCCCTAAGGCAGCGGTTGGCAAAGTGCGGCTCTTTAGCCGCCTTGTTGTGGCTCGGAGCACACTGCCGAAGCCCCGCCCAAGCACTGCCCACGACCACCGACGGCTCTTCTGATTGGGTGTTGGTAGTCATGTGGTTGGGAGGGGGCACGCCTCCTTCCTCCGGCGGCTCACAAGATAGTTGTCGCCTCTGGAGAAGGGAGTGATATGGCTACCTCCCAAAACAACTTTGCCGACCCCTGCCCTAAGGCATCGGTAGGCAAACTTCCTTGTGGAGGAAGCCATTTTGCTCCCTCCTCCAGCTGCGACTACTATTTTGTGAGCTGCTGGAGGAGTGCACTCTCCCAACCACATGACCTGACAACGGCCAATCAGAAGAGATGTCGGTGGTCATGGGCGGGGCTTCAGAGGCGCACTCCGAGCCACAACAAGGCCTCTAAATAGCCGCACTTTGCCGAACTCTTGCCCTAAGGCAATAAAAATCAGAAATTTATCTTCAAAGATTACATTTTTACAAGTACCATGTAGGGATACTACTGCCATGCCAATTCAATGAGATCTCAATTTTTTGCATTACTGTTCTTTTAAGAATTTGCAGGATCAGGTTTTCCATTGTGCTAGACTTTGTTCTACTCTGGACAACAATGAGGCAATCCATGAACACCTTCCAGATTATAGCTATTATGGTAATAAAAGCCTTTCTAAATCTGTAATAACCCTTATAGATAGGATAGAAGCCAAACTTTCCACAGAAGCCAAGCTGCAAGAAACCTTTAACAGATACAGTCTAAAAGCTGGGAATCATTCCATACACTCCATCAAGCATACGCACTTGAACACATGAGAAAAAGAACAAAAAGAACAGTATATAAATGGCACAAAAATAACTTACCTTTTCACCAACCTCCTCATTTAATGTAAGGCTTGCCAGTACTGAAAGTGCAAACACCACCACAGTCAAACTGGTGTGGGCTAGGAAGCTAATTAAGGTACGGTAGAATCCTTTCACATTGTTCTGTAGACAATAAAACATTCTGTCTTTACACTATCTCAGCAGTATAGCAAGTATTTCCTTTGAGTAAGTGTTTCAAATATTACAGCATCTGTTTTAAAATTTCATTTAACTATTGTTGCAAACATTTTTTTCAGATCTAAATAAATATGTCAGTATAATCAACACAGTTGTAATTTCTTTATTATTTAGTGAGAATCTTCAATAGTTATGCAGTTACTCGCATACATATCTGTCAGAAAACAGGTAAGGATTTGTTCTCACTGAAATTAAGAAAACAACAGCAAAGACACTGCAGTAAATGTTTCTCTAGTAAAATTAATTATTTCTGCTGTAAAAGTATACCCCATCACACCACACATTTTAACCAATTGACCTGTACTGCACATAGGTCAAACAGGCAACAAGAAGTAACTAATGATTCTCTTGCAGCTAGTAAATGGACTCTCATTGAGAATTTTTTATGTACTTAAAGGGGAACTCAACACTAATTCTACTAGCGTTGAACCACTTCACTTCCAGTTTCCTCTACAAATTCAGCAAGCACAGAAGCAGTATTACATCAGAACACAGATTCTGTGATTCATTAACTTGCCAATATTCAAGTGGAAGGAGGAAGTGAAGAGGATCGCAGGGGGTTATCTAAATAGAATACTAAGGGTTCAGCTCAAAACTAATCATTAAAGCAGTTACATTCCCCTCCTTCCTTACAGTCTTACCAAAGCAACACGTTATAAGCAACTGTGGCATCTCTAGTTGGATTTAAAATTTAAAAGGTTTGGGGAGTCAGCTTTCTCTGTCTCTAAAAGTTGGCTTAAAATCAGGAGGAGGCACAATAAAGAAAGATGGTGTTATTAAGTTTTAAAGTTGAATGTTTTTAGCATTATGCCACTCATATTAAGGGCCTCTCTACCATTTAAAATACAGAAGCAAACGTTTCAAATTTTAAAGTGTATTTAATAAGTGTATACATTTAAGTGATTAAAATCAGAATATGTGAATTGCTGAACTGGTAAAAATCCTGCCAATAGTACACTTATAACAGGCTACTGAAAGCAACATACATTGCATAGACATTTTGTTACAGCAACCCAGATATATAAAACATGAGTAATCTTGAAAGCAGTACATAAGAAAATAAAAACAACCATCTCTTACCAAAGATTTTATATGTGCTTGAACTGAAAGATTATGCCGACAAAGATTTGCCATAAGACCCAGAGAAGGCATTCTTAGGTCATCCTCTGAAGACTGGCTAAAACAGATATGACACAGCTGTACTAGACTTCATGTTAATGTTATGTACAAACATCTCTACAGGAAATTAATTTCAGATCATGTTTTTCTCTTTGTTATAGCTGAACTAGTATCAGCTTTAAACAGTTCTTTATTTACCGTTTGTTCTCATTCTGCCAGTTATATTACCATAAAATCCTATTTGTAATATTATATATGTAATTTATTTTTAAGTTTAATAAAGTTCATTATAAAGGAATCAGTTCCTGTAGTATGTTTAAGAAATTGAGTTTTTTTGCTACAGCACATATACCAATACACATAGGAGGTCAGGAAGCAAGAAAAGCATCTTCCCGATATTTGCCAAAAATTCCCCCAAACCCACATTTGCAAAGCAATATTTTATGACAAATACCAACACATGTCAACATTTAAAACTCCAGATTAGAGTAGCAACAAGAGAAAAAAATAGATGCTAAAGAATCCTTTGCTTCTATTAGCTTTAATGCTGAAGCTATTTTATTTAGATTTTTTTTTAATAAATTAGATATAACTCAGCATAAGTGTCAGTAGAGATCTAATTCTAGGTATCCAGGTGAAACACCAGTGTAATTTCTACGCAACAGTGATAAAAAGTTACTTAATACCCTGATGTCCAAAACAAAAATGACGTGCATCTAAACACGGTGGTAAAGTACCAATAAAATAAAAATTTTAACAAATAGTTCAGATCACTTACTACTTGATCTTTATTTCATACTACTTTGTATTTGTGTTTTAGTACTTACATACGATTCATCAGAAATGCAATCAATTCCTCAATGTTAAAACTTGCATGTAAAATCCTTACATTGTAAGTCAATCTTTGCAGCAGCTGAATGCTCTAGAAAACATAATAAATAACGTGTTTGTAATATACATTTTTACTTAGAGATATACATTTACAATTGATGGAGACTGTTATCCACAAACAAATTACATCATGAAAATGTTTTATCAGTGTATTATAGCAATTAACAGTTTCTACAATTTGCTTTTTATAGAAATAATGAAGTAACCATAAAAAAAAACAAGAAAAAAAAAAACAAAACAGATCAAGTATTACTTTTTGGGTTCATAGTCATTTCTAAAGATAACACCTTTGGAACTTTAGGAAATATTGATTCTGGTATTGCTAAAACAAAAACAACTGTGGTAAATTATATATTTAAAATAAATATAGAAGAAAAGGTTGACTCTTGTTGTGATTCGAGGTATACTCAGTCCATATATATTTGGACACTGACATGAATTTTGTGGTTTTTACCCATTTACTGAAACATATTCAAAGTTATAGTTATATAATTGATATGGATATCTGGACTTTCAGTTTTCATTTCAGGGCATCCACATTAAAATTGGATGTAGGGTTTATGAGTTTCAGCTGTTTTTAAAGGGACCAAAAGTAATTGGACAATTGACTCAAAGGCTGTTTCATGGGCAGGTGTTAGCAATTCCTTCATTATGTCATTCTCAATTAAGCAGATAAAAGGCCTCAAGTTGATTTGAAGTGTGGTGCTTGCATTTGAAAGATTTTGCTGTAAAGAAAACGTGGTGAAAAGAGCTTTCCATGCAGGTGAAACAAGTCATCCTTAAGCTGCTAAGACAGAAAAAACCCATTTGAGAAATATTAGGAGTGGCAACATCTACAATTTGGTACATCCTGAGAAAGAAAGGATAGTGAAGTCCATCTTTTTCTGCTTTGTAACTGATGTCACTTCTCATAGTGTACTGAACAACAGTAATTTGACAGAAAATTACAGTACCTATTACTTTATTGGAATGGTTATGCCAAGTGAATTGCAAGGACAATGGAAATCCCCATTTCTTTACAATCTTGTCTTTGAAAAGCAAAAAGTTTCATATTTCACATTTTTTTTAATTTAGAGAATGCAAATTCTGTGTAGAGCTGACTGCCTGATTGATAATCTAACTCAGTGGTTCGAATACTGTGAGGCCCAAAACGGTACTTATCAAGCTATAAAGGTTTTGACTACAAAAATGGTTTAAACCATATTAGTCCAGTAGAATAATTAGAAAGAGGAGTACCGTAGTATAATCTACTTCTGATTTTATTACCTTAACACTTGCATTTATTTCACCATAAATAATGAGCAAGGAAAAAAAAAAAAAAAAAAGACAAACGAGACACTGCATGTTACAGGCCAAAGTGTGCTGAAAAAAAACGATATATAATTTTTCTGGAAATTACATTGCTTTCCCTAAAAAATCTTAGTAAAACACGAACAGTGCAAAATTCTTAAAAACTGCTTGGCAATATGAGGTTAAATTTAAAAAATTGGCTGGCACTGAAAGGGTTAAATTTTGAGATTTAGGAAAAGTGATTCTATATTTTGTTTGGTACCTGTAATAGCACTGGATCATTGAGAATGGAGCTACAACGATGAACCAATCCAGCCAAAACATTGGTAAGGTTATATGTTGCATGAAGAGTTTCTCTTGTTTCACTGTCAGCAGCTATAAGAGAAAAGAAAATTATTTATATTCCAAGAAAGACAAAAACAATTTTTATACTCAATATTTCAAATGAATAGGAAAATAGTCATCTCAAACAAATCCTTCCATGATTCCCTTTCCACTGACAAGTTCAGTTAACTATGTGTTGTGTTTGTGTTTTACCACTTTCATTACAATTAAACAAGCATTGGATAACAACCCTTCACATGCTCTTAGAGGTTCTCTCCCATTGTGATTCTACATAATTGTGGCCCCAGCAGTCCTGATGAGTTCTAAAAACTAGAGATTAAATTCTTGCACATTCTGTTTAAATGGACACATTTAAACAGATTTGTCCAAAAAAACTTTCATATTTGTAACTAAAGTTGTGCTCCTTTGACTGTACTTCTCAAACTACACCGTGTGCAATATTTCACTCATTTTTTTCTTCTCTTTGGAGGATAAGAATGGATCAGAACACTAGAAAAAAAAAAGCCCATATGTATGGGCATGGCAATTAAGCCTTAGGCATTAAAGTGAGCGTAACATGCAGTGCCACTGTTCTAGTTCCACTGGTAGTAAACAGTGGCAGTCTGCAGACACTCATTGAAAGCCTGATGCAAGTGAATTTATCAATGGTGTCATTGTTTACTGAGGTATAGTAACCCATACCAAGAATTCATTATTTTAGCTCTCAGCTATCAGTAAATGCTAACTGCTGATTGGTTGCTATGTTTAATGGCTTGAAGTTGATTAGAGTGCAACATACACATTAAACAGGAAACAAAGTTTTATTACAAAAGAGGAGAGAACAGAAGAAAAATAAGTTGGTAATTATCCATTTTGTGTTCCCTTTGTAAAAACTGTACTCTGGATATCTTCTAATTTGCTCAAATACATCATCTCCAAAACTTGTGATTATGTGCACTGTATGATTTTTATACCTTTAAAAAGTGCCACCTGTGCAGCCTCTAAAAGAAGCACTTAATTACAAAAGGAATGCCTCCAATCATTAGAGACATCTACTACATAAAATAACTTGAATAGGTACAATATCCACTTTCTGAATTAACATGGTGGTTCGATAATATGTAAAACATGGTGGCAATTTCCAGACATTTTGGTACTCTGCCAGCTTCTCTTCTACCAATATCATCCTCTATATAACTTGTATTTTTTCTCCTTGGAAGCACAGAAGCGAAGCACTCTAAAATCCACCTTCTGCAGGCCCAGGTGTACAATAAAAATATGCATGCTTCCTCTGCTTTGCAGTCCATAATAAATCACTACATTGATCTGTGAAGAAGAAAATTAAGTGCTACAGCAGGGCGCCTGGCTTAGCTGGGGCATCCCATGTCTTTGTATTAAGTACCCCAACATAACATGTGGCAGATAATTGACCCTATGTTGTAATGCCTCTTAAATTGGTAATTAGCAAAACCATTCACTTAGCACTTATGCTTTAAAATTAAAATGTCTTACACATTAGCTAGGGTAGATATTATGTACATGAAACAATATAAAGATACTTCTCACATTGCGCACTTACCTAACGTAGAAAGCAGGCTAATAGTTTTTAATGTAATAGCAGGACTGGTGTTTGGGTCATCAATAAGTTCTACAAGACTGCTTAAACATTCACTTGGCAATATTTGATTGGATGCAAATAATCTGTTAAGCTTCAGTCCAATTATTACCTGAAAATATATGAGTGCAGTAAAATTATACACTTTAGCTTTTACTCAAGCCAGCACTATTGCTAAATTAATCCAAAAGTTATTTTATAACTCTGACATATTAAATACAAGGAACAAAATCTCCATGAAGATAAAAACATTTAACTGAGTGTAGGCTCCAGAACTGAGATTCTATCCAATCAATGTTATGATAAAATGCATGAAAATATCCATGGGCAGTGCGGTGGGTCAGTGGATTAGCACTTGCTGTCTTGCAGTGTTGGGTTCAATTCCACCCTGGACTTCATCTGCATGGACTTTTTATGTTATCCTCGTACCTGCGTGGGTTTCCTACCAAAATCTAAAAACATACATCTGTGTGTCTATATGTGTGTGACTAAACAGGGAAACTAGATTGTAAGCAACACGGGGCAGGGACTGAAGTGAATGATCTCTGTAAAGTGCTGCATAATATATCAGCGCTATATAAATACATACAATTGTTTACTCTTCTCGGCCTGACTAGCACTGCAGCCCATGGGCTTCATCCATAACCTCAAGATGGATTTTACTTGCATGGAGGTACACTATCACACAATCCAGCTGCTGGCTTTAAACAGACATGTTGGAAGTCAGATATAAAAAAAATCTGCTACTGTGCTTGTTCTATTTGCTGAAATCCAGAAAGTGAACAACATTGCAGAGCTTATCAAGAGCAGAAGACAAATTAGAAAGCAGGAGAGAGCGCTGGTGCATTGGAGCATAAAAGCCTTACCAATAAATATTTCACTCTCCCCCTTAAGAATCACCCCTGGAGTGAACGAGTCTTTAGTACTCCTTTAAAGTGGACCTGCTAGATTGTAATTTAATTTAATTAAGATTTAATCTGATTAGAGGAACTTTAACGTCAGCCATCCTTTTAGCCTTGCTCAACCCGACTCCAGAATGAAAAGTTGGGCTGACTGTGAAAATGACAGTGAGAAACTGAATATAAAGGTACATTTTTTAAAATATAAATATATATTTTAAAAAATGTTCATTAGTAGAACCTAATTTAGTATTTGAGTTTTGAGGTGACAGGTTTACTTTAAAATCTGTTACAAATGCTGTAGGCTGCTTCATGAAATAAAAGCAATGGCTTTAGTTTTCTATCAAGTATCAAATGCTTTGTTTGCTGGCTGTAAAGCAGCAGTTTTCAACTTGGGGGGTCGCACGACCATCCCACGGGGGTCGAGAACCGCCGCTGAGCCTGGTAGCGCCCGCAGGACCCTTCTTATAAGGGTCATCACGTGACGCGCATGTGATGACGTTTTGCCCAAAGGTCACCTCGTGACGCGCGCACGTGACGACGTTCAGGCGAAATGTCACACCGTGACGTCAGCGCCTGGGGTCGCGGTTCTCAAAAGGGTTGAGAACTGCTGCTGTAAAGAGAAAGGTCAACTTATGCACGTTTTGTAATAATAAGAAATACATAATGAACGTAACACTACGGTCAGTGCCAGACTTACATTTCATTGCAGGCACCGAATGCTGGGCACCTTTAGGCCACACCCACTAAACACGCCCCCTTTGTGCAATGACAGACAAAATGATGAAGAAAACTAATGAGATTTGTGACTCAGTTTCTTAAAAATGAAAATCACAGACGTCAATGTCAACATTTGAATATTAAAAATACTTCCTAGTACCCCCCCC
>WMED01014818.1:0-13883 GCA_019650415.1 Pipa parva | reverse complement strand
CAGTGCAGGAAATTGGTAACAGTTGGGAGGACCTGGTCAGCTTATTACTGAACAGGATGTCAGTTCAGTAATTCACTGTTTGCAGTATCTCACAATTGGGTGAAATGCTTCCCTGCATTGTGAAGACCCTTACTTATGAGCTCATTATGTGTTGGAACGCATATGCGTTCCATTAGTTGGCGCAGGCTGTTGATTTATATGGCCCTCAGCGCAAAAAAGGTTGGGCATCACTGCTCTATACTGATAGACAATATAGATTCTTCAGTCAAAAAGATTATGCAAAACCACTGGAGGGTTTTTCTCAGTTAAACAATGTGGTTATTCATTTTAGTTATGTAAATTATAAATGTATGAAAACCAAGAGATTTGGAGCTTGATATAAAACAGTTTGCAAAATCTTTATATTTTTCCCAGTATAACAAATGCAGCCTACCTTGTTCTTAGTCATTGCTCCAACAATTAGTGGGCAAACCATTCCGGACAAAGTGCCAACGCCATTTGAAATTCCCATCAAAATACTGGCATACCGAGGAGCGATATCGAGGTGATTTACATTGAATCCTAATAGAAATAAAAAAAATATTAATATTGTGTGCATCTCAAATTAAATCTCAGGATAGTTAAAGGAACAGTCTGGCCAGAATTTAAAAAAAATACATTTGAATATTTGTGCTAATTAACACCTTTTAGTAAAGATGATTTATTATCAATTTTGTATAAAAAAAGTTACAATTCTTACCTGTAAAGAAGTGCTATACAGCACTTCCGTGTTGCATACCCCAGCCTCCAACAGCGCCGGGGACTCTACAGTGTCTTAATCAGGAGATCCCTATCAGGAGCAAATTCCTCACTAGCCAAGCTCCTACTGAAGCCTCACATCAGCATTTCCTAGAAGTCACAAGGGAGAGCTTCTATGTCATCCAGGGAGGACACATTGATCATGTGCAACGCTCTCCATGTGACTTCTAGGGAGTGCCGGAGCGAAGCTTCACTAGGAGCGTGGCAAGTGAGGAATTCGCTCCTGATTAGGACGCCGTAGAGTCGCCGGTGGTATCAGAGGATAGGGAATGCAATACAGAAGTGCTGCTGCTTGAAGCGCCAAAGTTAGGTAGTCTTTACTACTATTAATATTACTACTATTTTACACAGCGCTTTATAGAGATTCATCATTCTCTTCAGTCGTTGTCCTGTGGAGCTTACAATCTAGTTTTCCTATTCAGTCACACACACATAGACAGACACAGATGTATGTTTTTGGATTGTGGGAAGAAACCCACACAGGTGCAGGGAAGAACATACAAACTCCATGCAGATGAGGTCCAGGGTGATATTGAACCCAGAGCTGCAAGGCGGCAGTGCCAACCACTGCCCGTAACTGGTCCAATTAAAGTTATTACCACTTTCCCCAATGCCTCAATCCTAAAACACAGATTTTCTCATATTTTTTATTAAGAAAAGATAGAATGTGTAACACAAGCACACGTCCTATGTGTAGGAGGAGTAAATAAAATGCGGATACATTAATGGTTAACAGAAAAGCATGCTGGGAATACAGATTTCACACATGGTGTGCCCTACTGGTTATGGTGGCGGAACAGGACACCACTGGAATGTCTTACCGGAAATGGCAAATCCACTAAATCCCACCGCAAGGACCAAGAAAGAGATAGCGACTCCCTTGCTGTGAGAATATCCAACTACAAGCAGAAGAGTGGCTTCCATGCCAAACCCTAGAGGGTATAAACAGAATAATAGGAATCATGTGCTTGTCATACGGTGGCATATCATTACACACAACTGGAAGTGTTAGATACTGCTACTACATCCATTATAAGTGCTCCTACCTTTGTCTGCTGGTTTCCCCAACACATAATTATCTGTTTTTATTACTTTCCCACACCCATGGTCTTGGATATAGATAGATAGATACAGATACATAGATAGATAGATAGATACAGATAGATACATACAGGTAGATACAGATGGAGATGACTACAGATAGATATAGATAGATACAGATAGATAGATAGATACAGCAAGGGACACAGATAGATACAGCAAGGGATACAGATAGATACACCAAGGGATACAGATAAATACATACAGGTAGATACAGATAGATAGATATCAATCTCTTTAAGTAATTCCCTGGGAAACTCACCTCCACAGTTCATAATTTTCCTTACAGTGGTCGTTGACAGAATTTTTTTGCTGCGAAGGAAGTCTGCAATTTGCCCTCCAATAGGCACAATAATTGTCATGACAAGGTGTGGTACAGCAGAGAGCATTCCCACCTGGTACATGAAGTACAGTATGAGAGAGAAGTTGTGCACAATTCATGTATACTGTAGGTATAAGGTTCTGCACCAGCATCAACCAGGAAATGAATGAACAAGTGAATGCACAGTGTGCTGGGGCATTTAAACCATATATTGCATAATATATTATATGGAGAGTCCCCCATTGACTTAACTGAACTACTAATGACAACCAATTTTATTCGGTCACCTGATGTTTTACTGCAGAATAATACACATGGTTGGACTTTCTGGCAGTTAAAAGGGTTGGGTTAAAAAGTAAAAGTGGAAAACTATTTGCATCAAAGTGCACAGTCTGCCCTATCTTTGTAATGCAGTATTATTTTTATTGTTAATACAGTGATACATCTGTATTATATTGGAATGGATTCCTTGTTACCCCAGTTAGTCAGACCCCATTGGCCAAGCAAGATTCATTTGCTCACATCTGATTGGACTTTGCAACATGTCTATCTAATCGGCTGCAGGTGCGCTGAACATTCTAACCAGTACAGTTGAGAATAAACTGTAAAATGGAAGTGTTACAGTCACCAGGCAATAGCCACAGGTGTGTTTAAGTGCCTTATTACCATGTGTGTTGCCACAATAGTTTATGCTATGCAAGACTCATTCCTTCATATATATGGCCTTAATCTGAAGGAATAGCCACTGAAAGGTTCTCCTATGAGCAATGAGATGTAAAAATAACATTTTTCAAAAGAAAAGATGATTGTAAGCTCTTGTGGGAAGAGTTACCAATCTTATTGCTGCTCTGTGTTGTACCGTGACGTTGCAAGTATTTATACTCTGTAATGTTATCTTGCGTGTTCCTCTCGCTATGTACAGCTCCACAGAAGATGTTGGTGCTATACAAATCAATAACAATAGTGTTAAATCTAGTTAAACTGATATTACCTTGCTAATCTCAAATCCAAAGACCTCTTCAAAATAAGCTGGTTGGCTTATGAGAAGGAGATAAAACGTCCAGCTTCTGCAGAAATTTGCAACAATGATTGCATAGACGGGCATTGAGGTAAAGAATTTTCTCCAAGGAGTCTTGAATTTCTGCAACAACAAATGGGTCGCCAATCAAATACAGTGAAAATAATCAGAAACCAAAAAAGCACGAAAGAGCAACAATTGCATTTTTAGTTTTGGTTTGTATGGAAAACCAACCAACTCTTCAAAGACCAGAAAAGCACAATATTTTTATACGATAACCAATTCGATATATAAAATATCCGTTGGCCGATTCTTTCCTTATATCCTAGAGAAAAAAATAATTTCAAAATGTTTTCACAGCTTAATAAAGGGCAAGTTGACTGTTTTTTTTTTTCTTTGTCAGTATTTTTACTGACTTAATTTGGGGGGTGAAACAATTTGCAAAAAAAACTCTCACCTGTCGCAGTTATGTTTCCATAATGATAGTACAAGGAAACAGTTTTTAAATTATTATTGAATTGGGCAAATAGATAATGTTTTTGTTTTTATACTTCTGTCCTTTATATATAAGCATCAAGTCATATGTTCATAATTACACAGAACAACAGACTTTATTTTTTAACTAAGTTCCCCAAACACTGTTCCATATCGAGATGAGAAATAGTTATTTTGACTAATCAGAATCTGATAATACACACAGTTCAGTCTGGCCGCTGACTACATCAACATATGCTGAGGTCTTCTGATCACCTGGGTATGCTGGGAATTCATGCAATCGTTAGACGGTTCCATGCCTTCCCAGTTGGGCACCCATGAAGTCAGTTTTTATCCTGTTGTGTTCAAGGTAATCATCATGGATCAGCTAAGAATGTTATAAAAAATCAAGAGGATTAGTGACTTGTCAAAGTGACTAATCAAAGAGCATTTAACCTCATGGTCAACAAATCTTTCATGAGAAACAATCAGGAGGAATCGTTTTATTGACAAGGACTGTCTATTTTTAAAAATTAAGCTAGTATTTTGTAATACCTTCTATGCATGTCAAAAAGTTACTCTCTGATAAAAATATCTTACATCTAATGCACCTAAGAGGTTGGCACTCTCCCCTATGCTCTCCTCAATGTAGGTACGTTCTTCATCTGAAATGGTTGGATGCTTGGCTGGACTTTCATATGATACTAGGATCCAAAAGAGGTACCACACAAGACCAAAACACCCTATATGAACACATAAAAAAAATGATTAGTTATAATTAAATCTTCTACTGTTTTTGTAAACCAGTTCTTGTGAAAGGACTTTTCTCTTGAAACTGAGGTTTAATAGGATAATATCATATAAAACTATATTTCGTTTCATATTGCTACACATTTATTGCAATGTTGTTATGAATGGAGATATGCGGTTTTCATAAAATTGCAATCTAAAAGTGTAATGTTCTATGTTTACACAATTCTCTTATCTGAAACCCTGTGCTGACGAGCTAACCAAGCTGCGGTGATGAAAACAATGGTTTCATTATAGCATTGAGGAATAATCCCCTTGATCTTTACTGAACCTGAGCCAAGCAACTTACCATACACATAAAACACTGACGACCAACCAGTATATTGCACAAGAATTCCTGCCAATGGCATTGCAATCACAGCACCTGCATAGGATCCTGGGAATTAAAAAAAAAAAATGTAAACTATTGTCACAGTAATGTCCAAAGGCAATGTTGGTACACAGTAAGTTAATTAGGTGTTTACCACAAAAGGAAGTGGTTGCTAATCGACTTCTTTCCAATGGAGGTGCCCATTTGCTCCATATCCCGTGACAAGCAGGATAAGTGACACCCTGGAATTAAATAATATATTTTGTACACAGAGAGAAAATCTATCATTTTCTACATAAAGTATAAACTAAACTGTCAAATACTAGTATTAAACTGAAAAACTGCCCAAATGTTTCTTTAGTTTTGATTACTTCTTCAAGGCAGGTAACGAATCATTTGACTCTGTTTTGTCTTTGAGTTTTAGACGTACCATACGACTGTCAGTGAAAGTATCCATACATCCACCCAAATCCTGTAACTGTCTGAACTCTCGACATGCAATGCTTTTGAACGGTCAATTGGAACCATATGGTCTAACTAATTATTAGCTCTATCATATATGTTAAGGCTTGTTTGGTATCAAACATATGACTTTCCCATGGCTGTAGCTTTATTTATGAGGGAAGGCCTCCCAAACCAATACAGTTTTTAGTTCTACAGTTCTCTGCTTTTGAACTTACCTCCACAAGGCCTTGCAAAATACGTACAAATATCACACACCCATAGTGCACTCTTGCCGCTGATGGTATCAGCATGTTCAGAGTTGAGGTGAGAACAATAGCAGCTCCAAAAACCCTAGAGTATCAAATACATGACATTGTTAGTGGAACCATCTCAAAAAATTAAAAAAATAACATGAATATCATGTATTATAAAGAACACAACGCCCTGACACAGTTTCCTTCAACAGGCAGCCAGAGCCTCATCCAATCAACAGGCAGCCAGAGCCTCATCCAATCAACAGGAAACCAGAGCCTCATCCAATCAACAGGAAACCAGAGCCTCATCCAATCAACAGGAAACCAGAGCCTCATCCAATCAACAGGAAACCAGAGCCTCATCCAATCAACAGGAAACCAGAGCCTCATCCACTCAACAGGCAGCTAGAGCCTCATCCAATCAACAGGAAACCAGAGCCTCATCCAATCAACAGGAAACCAGAGCCTCATCCACTCAACAGGCAAGGAGATACAGCAAGGAAGGAATGCTGACTGCAAGAATGGAAAGAAATTAAGCAATGAATGAGAAGTTAACTGAGTAGTAAAAATTAAAGGTCATGAGAGGTGGAGACAAAAGAAGAAAAAAGGGGTAGGAGACGACAGTACTACAGTGTTATCAAGTTTTAGGGACCTTACACAGATACATTGGTCCTATTTGTATCAAGTCAATAAGCACCTAGAGGCAAAAAACTTACACAGCTAATATCAGAGTTATTTCCACTACAGTCCATCATCTGCTTATAGTCTCTTTTGTAATGACCCTAGACTGCTGAATCCTATGTGGAACATTTCAGTATAGACTAAAACCCTCACGGATCATGCAAGGTGAAGAGATAAAAGGAAGGACCATCCCAATTAGTTTCTTGCTTTACAGATTAAAGGTGTTTTTAATTTACAAACATAGTTGGTTCATTTCTTAGAAGAGTCCACAATGCTGGTATAAAGTAGTACATATAACAAACAACACACTTAAAGATATTTCTGACTTGCCTGCACAATAGCCTTTGGGCCTTAACCACTATCATGACATGGCCTGGTATAGCTACAACAGTATATTTAGATACCTGATTTGGCTTATCCTTTAGTTATACTAAGATAGTCACACCCTCTATTCTGGGATAGGACCATCAACCAGTGTTTTAGGAGATGCCTTTTTTATGTAACGCAGCAGACTCAGTGTGAGGTAGTGATGTATTGAAGGAGAATTCCTTCAGAATGGCTAAACATAGCTTAATAATGTAGTCCTCATCTTGGCTTTGATGACTATGAGCCATTGCTCTCTAATCCGCCAGTGTTATTTGGTGCTTAGGTTTAAAACTAGACACTGGAATGAGATACTTGCACAACATTTTTGTTAAAAAAACATTTTTAGGGAACCAGCTAACTCATCCCTAATTAGCAGCAAAAATAAAACACAACTTAGAAAACACTTGTCTCTGTCCTTAATTTCCCTACTGGTGGAGTAGCCATAGGACAAAGAGTTACACTGGATCTACAGGTGGAGTAACCAGACGACAAAGAGTTACACTGAATCTACAAGTGGAGTATCTATAGGACAAAGAGTTACACTGGATCTACATGTGGAGTAACCATAGGACAAAGAGTTACACTGGATCTACAGGTGGAGTAGACATAGGACAAAGAGTTACACTGAATCTACAGGTGGAGTAACCATAGGAAAAAGAGTTACACTGGATCTACAGGTGGAGTAGCCGTAGGACAAAGACATTACACTGGATCTACAGGTGTAGAGTAACCATACGGACAAAGAGTTATACTGGATCTACAGGTGGAGTAACCATAGGAAAAAGAGTTACACTGGATCTACAGGTGGAGTAGCCATAGGACAAAGACGTTACACTGGATCTACAGGTGGAGTAACCGTCCGACAAAGTGCTACACCTCTCTATCTTGGCCTTCTCATTTTCTCCACTTAACTTCCTCTTTTGACCTTCACCAGTCACTGTAGCACCCATAAGGATGGTCACTTTCTAATTCTGGGTTTTAGAAAAAAAATGCTTCTCTCTGCTCATAATATCAGCCCTTTCCCGCCCTCGGATCATCACCTTCTTAACCTCTGTATCTCATTTTTCTCCTATTCCAACTTCTCCATCCCCTAAAACATTTATTCGCAACACATGTGCCATTGATTGCCTTTGCTACTTCTCTGTCCTCCAGCATATCCGCATCCCTGCCCTCCTGTGATCCTGATGTGCTGGCTACTTCCTCTTACTCCATTTTATCTACTACTATTGATTGATTTGCCCCCCTGCAGCCTAAACCAATCCATATTAATAATCCTCGACTCTGGCTAAATGCAGAAACGTTTTTTATTAGATCTTGCACGCGTTGTGCAGAACGTATGTGAAGGAAATCCCATTCCCAGGCAGACTTTCTGCATTATAGGTTTTTGCTCTCATGCCTTATTTCCTCTCTCTCCCTAGCCAAACAGTCCTATTACAGAACTCCCGTAAACCAGAATAAATCTAATCCTCGTCGCCTATTTTCCATTTTTGACACCTTTCTACGTCCCTTGCCCTCAGGTGCGCAAACTCCCCTAAATTTCCTACAAGGTTTTGCCGACTTATTTAGAAACAAAATTGATAATGTACGCAACCAGATTACTGTTCCTCTTAACATAGACTTAATTCTACCTACATCCCCATTTGAGTTTCTGCATTCCTTTTCTCCTGTTACACAGTCTGCAGTTTCTCAACTTCTCTCTGTATTATATTTGTATCGCTGAATTGTACAGCGCTGCATAAACTTGTGGCGCTTTATAAATAAAATGATACGTACATACATGAAAAGATAGTGAAATATATTTTGCTCCTTTATAAAAAATACGCCCGTTTAAGTTTCTGCGCAGTGAAAGTAATAATAAAGGTACGGCAGCATTCCTAATAATTGTAACATTCAGTTCACACCTGTAAACAGTAAATCCCAATGGGGCAGATGTGAATTCATGTGACTGTGACATCATCCTCCCTATGGTACTTGGTAAGAATTAAAAATTGTTACACTGATCCCAATTACATCATACCGGCGCTTCTATAAAAGAATAGTAAAGGGGACTGTACAACATGTAAATATTTGTTTGACTTTATGTGCCTTCGGATCATCGAGATGAGAAGTGAACATTCCAATTAAGATTGACAGGGCTCAGGAATGTCACATGGTACATTAAACTGTGATATATATCGAGGCAGATAGTGCTGGTTTCACACCATGCTCTGTAGAAGCCAGTGTCCAGGACACCAGCTTTCTCAGCAGGGGTGGAGCTGAATTGTTACAATGGCTTCCATGTACTAGTGAAATAATGAAGCAGGTGGCTTGGAAGGGAAAGACTGTGGGTTTATTGTGTTGCTGGTGTGTAGGCTAAATGAACCAATATGATTTATTAGGAAGCTTGTTCATCCTTAAATTACATCCTATTTGTAGCACATTTATTTTAATTGTTGATGTGGCAGAATAAAAATGTCATTTAAATAAGATATTAATCAGGATAATTAGCGCACACCTCTGATACCTATGGATTAAATACATATCATTGCACGGGCTATGAAATTTGCAGGATGGGGGGGATTGAGGGGATTAGCTTAGTCAAACTTTGTTTTAAACACTCAGGAGTGTTGGCATGGATCTAATCTGCGAATGAAGACGTGTTCAAAAGAGTGACCTTTTATTACCAACGCGTGCCTGATCCCATGTCAGCGAGATGGGGGGAGGGGTGCAGCAGAGCAATCCTTTTTTTTTTTTTTTTTTTTAAACAAGCTTCCTTGGAAATGTTAATACTGCGAAACAGATATTTTGCCTTCTAATCTAATTTTTTTTTTTTATTGGGGCACATCTGAGGCTCGGCTAATACTGAGTGGAATCCCCCCGGTGATTCATTAAATCAACAGAATGTCTATATCAGGGCCGAGACAATGACTGCGTAGGGAACATATGGAAGTGAACAAGCTGTTGCGAGGGAAGCTTAAGTCTAATTTGGGAACAGGCTCGGAGAAATCCCCGATCTATTTATTCTCTCTGGTTCCTTGTGTAACAAAGCAGATTCATTCAGACCCTCCCGAGTCTTTAGAAAGACCCTTTTCAAAGAGGGAGGAATATTGATCAGGGTCCTTAGGTGGCATCGGGCTTAATTCTAATATATTTAATGGAGAATGTGCAAATCGTGTTAAATGAAAAATAAATAGCTCTCTAATGTGATTGTGCAGAGTGGCAATGTTCCTTCTACCCAAGCACAAAGGGGGTTATTAATTAAAGTCCAAATTGTCGCGGTTAAAGTGTGAATTCGCCACTTCCCCATATTCACATATTCAGAAAACTGTGCGATGTGGCGAATTCTCCAACGAACGATGGTTGCCCACCACACCATAGATGGCTTCTGCCATGGTCACAAATTCACCCTGAGAATACTGGCGGGGGGTTACAAATTCACTATGGGAATACTGACACAGTCGCAAATTTGCTACAGGAATCCACTGTTTAGGGAATCAGGGCGTAACCACCCGAAGTGTTGAGAATTCACTCCAACAGTCGAATTCACACTTTGATCAATAACCCCAAAGAAGTGTGAATTGCCCCATAAATATGCAAATCCACCACAAATTTCCAGCATCACTTATTTAGTAAAGATCATTATTCTCTGAGATGCAGAAAACTAATGCAACCAAGGCATCAACAATTCTTATGATAACTCATGCCTAGTAATTTTGGCGTCATGTTAAACAGATCTATCACTTCCCTATAAAACACTGATTTCTGACATATTTTCAACAACGTACCAGCGCTATTATTCAGCTGATAGAACACAGAAATCACTGAGTCGCCGTTGATTTCATCACACCGTGAATTCGCTGTTTAGTAAATATACATTATTGACTTTGATATGCAAAGGATAAACGAATGTTGTTGCGAGATCATTCGGAGAGATCTGTGAATCGTATTCCAAAAAGATATTCTATAGGTTCACGAGATTATGGGGCTTATTCACATAAGGGTCTGATCTCGCATTAATTTGCTACTTCCCCATATTCAGGGGGGATATGCAGTGAACGCTGCGCTGTGGTGAATTTGCAACCAGTTCGGACTCTTATGACCGTTGCAGACTTACGGAGCACTTCGCATCACTTTGCATGGACATCCACAAATAATTCATCCATTCATTAAGTCCAGTTTTACTTTGCCAGACCAAAGTGGCGAATTAGAGGGTTGATGACAGAGCTGTTACTGTCCAGCCGAATATGTCACACTTTACAAGAAAACGTGTGCGATACCATCACTTCTTTACTTTGAGCGTCCACCCCTGAAGGGCTTATTACATGAGTATTTGCATAATGACTCTCCTTTAGATCATGCACATGTCAAGAACACGTGTGACACAGACGCAAGGCACATCTCTCCTAGCCAGGGATGTAAATGGGGGCAGAGGGGAATAAATTATTACTAAGATGTATTTTAATCAAACGTGGAATCTGACATCTGTGATGTCACTTCATGAATCACGCAGATAAAGCGCTTCAGTTCCCTGCACAATTTAGTCCGTGGTTATTTGTATAAAGGGGTGTGGCAAGTTAGTGGGTGTGGTCCCTTATTTACTGGATTATTCCGTAAGTAGATTTTATGACTGTGTTTCCGTGAAAATAAGACCTAGTGTAGTTCTTTCCTAGCTTAGAAATATCAGGCCTCCCTTGAAAATAACCTTAGCTGAATTTATTTTTAAAATTTAGGGCTATCACTCCGAAGAGTCCCCTACCTGGCAGAGTGGAGCCCCAGAACGGCAGACCCGACAGGACTAAATGCCCTGGAAGTTGCAGAGAGAAGACTGACTAACGCTGAAGAGATCACATGACCCCTGAGTTTGCCCGATTAACGACGCGGCGTCTCACAAGCCGGGAGCAGAATAAGAAGTGCTCCAGTTCGGCGCTTCTCCCAAGGCCAGACCAGTAAGTGTTTCCTTATTTCCCCTAAAAATAAGA
Organism: Pipa parva; assembly: GCA_019650415.1. Classification (NCBI taxonomy): domain Eukaryota; kingdom Metazoa; phylum Chordata; class Amphibia; order Anura; family Pipidae; genus Pipa; species Pipa parva. Next base: position 2,347 of record WMED01014818.1, on the reverse strand, counting down.
CCCAGCTTGTCTTCTGGAGCAAAAATTAATATAAGGCACTTTAAAAGGAGTTATTCACTAAAGTCTGCATTGTTGCATATAGGTGTGAATTCGCCAGCTAATGACAGTCGCAATAGGCTGCTACTGTCACAGTAGTGCCTTTATAACAAGAATATTGTCGCAGTCGTGACTTTACTATGGAAATAATGTCGCAGTTACATTTTTTAAAAATTGTCACGACTTGCTGATTGACTGATTTGCTATGAGAATCCACTATTTGAGAATTCAGCAGTCGAATTCGCACCTTAGTAAATAACGCCAACTATCTTATTTTCGGGAAAACATATGTAATGCAGCAGAGTTCTGCATATTCAGAAAGAAGAAGAAATCTAACATCACTCTTGTGCATAGAAAAGACGAAGGATTGGACACACACATACATAGACAAATATACACACACACATAGACAAATATACACACACATATACAATCTGGCAGTGATATGCATTCAGTGTCAGGAAGGGACTAGACTGAATTGACAAGTCATCCATTCCTGATTGTGTCTGACATGAGGAGAGTCAATTTATACACAATGTTGTGGCACATTAGCAGGTGCCAGACGGGTGCATCTGTGTTCCATGTAATTTAATTTATTAGATCTCCTTAATTCTCTGTCGCGCTTATTTGCAATAACTGAGGCTTGTGTGACAGTATTACACGGCAGTCCTTTATTACTGGTTATTCAGTTAACGGTATGAACTGCTTGGTGATTAATTAAACCACTCAGTGCAATGCTGTTAATGCATTAAAGCTTCATTGTGCACATTTCATATAAGCAACATGCAGCATTAACCACGGGGTCCCTGATAATTTAACAGCATTCTGAGGGGGCTCATTTATCAAAGTTACCTTCAAAAACAGAAATAGAATTCGCCATCGAAAAGTCAAAGCGAAACAGCTCAGCGTTGAAAAAGTCGCAAGTCAAAAAAAAAGGTGCTTGAAAAGTCGTCTAAACTGGCGAATAGATTAAAAAAACGTCCAAAACATCAAAATTACCTTGATAAAAAAACCCTAAGTCATATCGTTTCTACACCCCATAGATAACGTTAACTTATGGCATAATATCCACTCTGGTGTATATCCATCACATAGCCAGGGGGAACATTTAAATACACACCCAGGGGGTTATTCATTAAGTCTGAATTGTTGCTTATAGGTGCTTAGTTGCCAGATAAATACAGTCGCAATAAGCTGCTACTATCGCAATCGCGTCTTTATAATGAGAATATTGTCGCAACTTTATAATGGGGAAATTGCAGCGGATTTTATATGGGAATTCGCACCTTAGTGAATAACCCCCTCAGTCCCCAACACCCTGTAACCCACAGCCAGGATATAGTACATTGCTGCAACTGAAATCTGGAATACTTCCCATGAGTCTCCTGTGCCAGGTGGGTGAGCCAGGCATATATTTAGAGAGCCAGACTTCAAAGGGTGCCATCAATTTACCCTTTGTCTATCTGTGCACTTCCTACAGCAAACAAAGGCAATCCCTATTTCTGCAACAGCTGTATCTCAGCCATAAAGTGAGACAGAATTGTTGTGTTTTACAGAAAGAGCAGGCAAGTCATCACCAATACAAATATGCAAAGTCCTGTTTTTCAGAATTAGAGCAAATCGGTTTAAGGCACAAATGAATATTTATTTCTCATGATTACAGCATGCTCTTAATTTACCCCACACACACACACACACACATTGATATTCGGTAAAAAAATTTCAAGGGGAAACAGTTCTCCTATAAAGGAACAGTCCAGAACCCCAATGATTATTTGGCCTTTATATTTTCACTGTTGGAATATGTTATTTTTGTTTTATATATTATTAATTTATTTTTCAGATGTTATTAATTTACGTTCCCCCTTTCCTACAAAAGCCCCCTCCTCTTCCATTTACTTCCGCATCATCTGTGAGGTTGTGCACCTGCAACATTCTGATTGGTTACTTTGAAATGTCAGTGGTTTCAGCAAATTCCCCTGGCCTAAAATCACAAACTGTACTGCTGAAGAGGAAGTAGGCGATGGAGAAAATGGACTTACAATTAGATTGTAAGCTCTATGGGTCAAGGACCTCCATCAGCTTGTTTCAATCAAGGCCTGACACTTAAAATGATGTATCTACATGTTTTTTTTAATGATTTTATTTATATTACTTGCGTAATGCACTTTTCCTATGCCTGAGCCCTGTGTAAATTATTGACTCCTTATAAATAAAACTATACCTACATACATAATATATTTAACAGTAACAGATAGGTAAATAACTGTTCCTTTAAGGAAATATCAATGTAGGCTACTAAATATATATA
>WMED01014817.1:1700-13883 GCA_019650415.1 Pipa parva | reverse complement strand
AGTTTGCTTATCAGAGGCTGCATGCTTTAAAGGTATTTGAACAGCTTTTAGGTTTGTTTGTTTCCCTTTGTCAGGCAACGGGAGAAGAAAAAGCTGCCTGACTGCTATTGGTTAAGCAGTGTGGTGACCTTTTGACCACATAAATTAAGCTTGATTACAGAGGGAAAGGTAACTTTGCACATGTGCTAAGTAGTAAGTAGGGTACTTTTCATGGAAAACTGGCCAGTACACATTTCCTGGTGCAGGAGTTTATCAGTGCTGCCTACTCAATCATTGTGCATCACATGAAACAACTACTGCAGAAAAACGCTTCTCACTAAGGTATAGTACTGCAAATGTAAATATGAATTTTGACTATACTTCCCATTTAATCCCAGCAACCCAGATGCATTCCAAACAGAAACTGTAACTGGGCAGACATTATGGCCCACAACCATAAAGTTGTATTATTATCATAAAAAAACACTTTTTGTGCCATAAAACACTGTATACTGCTTAGTAATGTAGTCCTGTCTCTCTTTAAAGGAGACCTAAAGTCAAAAAGTAAAAAACAAGTGTTAAAACACTTACTTTATACTGAGCTACAATTTACCAACAAACGGTTCTAACAGGATGCGCTAAAAAAGTGTATAATGGTGCCAAAAACTTCACTATATACGATCAGAAGTCAAAATGCATAAGTGTATCAAAAAATAAATGTAAATATATAACATAAACTCAGTCCAAAGAGTGTCCGTGTAAATATTGTTCTCCAATTCAAAAATGTGAAAGCTGCAGCTCTTCTTATCGGGTGTACGCCTAACACCCTGCTCACCCACACTTTGTAAAAAACGTATCTACGAAGAAAGCGCAAAAATTTTGCACCACATAGTGCATTAACTTAATAAACAAAATATTATAGTGAAAGGACCCAAACAACCTTCAAAAGAAGATTTAAAAAGGAATTTTTGATATGCGTTTTGCCTTTACAGTATCTGGTGAGCATAACTGGCACAGTTGAGCAATCGGTTGAGCACGAATTTGGGTGTTTTTCACTGGATTTCAATATACAACACATATCTCATCAATTCTTTTGAAGGTTGTTTGGGTCCCTTCACTATAATATTTTGTTTATTAAGTTAATGCACTATGTGGTGCGAAATTTTTGCGCTTTCTTCGTAGATACGTTTTTTACACTTTATACTGAGCTGATTGATTACAGTCACAGCATGAGCTGTTCTGTAATTAGCCGGCTCCTGATGCTTCCCCTGATGCCTCCTGCACAGTGCTCTGGCTGACACAGAAGCCAGTGCGCAGCTCCTTCTTCTCCTTCCCTGGCCTCATACATCATCATGCTCGGTTCCATAGGAGCTGCTTCCCCGCCCCCTCCCCCTGCCCCTCTGTGCCCTGTGGAGTAGGGAGGCCAACAGAAACAAAAACAAGGGGTCTCTGGGACCCATATCCTCCCACCCTTTCCCAGCAGTAAGCAGGGTGGGGGATCGATACCTCTAAAGGCGGTTCCCATGGAGCTGATCCTCTTCCCCTACCCCCATGTCCCTGTGGGGTAGGGGGAATATAAAGAAAACTAGTAGGGGTCCCTGGGACCCCTATCTCCCCCACTCCCACCAGCCACTATATGGGGTGGGAGATTGCTACTTGGAGGGGGTCAATTGCTGACCCCCTCCCATGGCCCCCAACCCCAACAGCGCTATGGGGATGGGGGCCCTAACCGAATTATGGCCCTACCTAAGTCCCTCACCCCCTACCTAACCATGGGGTAAGGGACTGAGGTCTTCTTTCTTGCTCCAGAGCCACAACTGCCCACCACTGCTGAAAGTAAAAAATGCTGCAGGAAGACTTCAGGAGCGGTGAATATATAAGTGATTACAAAGCTCTTTTAATAAAAATGTTTTTTTATTAATTGTTTGTTTTTATTGAATTTTTTTATGATTGTTGTTTGTTTTAAATACTTTTATTTGTGATTATTATGTGTTAGATTGTTTCTTTGAAATTAGATTGTTAGTTTTATTTTTGTTAATTTAATTTTACTCTTCATTTACTCACTACTTGAGTAGATTATAATCAAAGTACTTTTTTACTTTTACTCAAGTACATTTTTGGATGCATACTCTCTACTCTTACTTGAGTAATGTTTGGTTCAAGTAACAATACTTTTACTTTTTATTATTATTTATTTGCTCTTATATAGCGCTACTATTTTACGCAGCGCTTTACAGAGATTCATCATTCACTTCAGTCCCTGCCCCATGGAGCTTACAATCTAGTTTCCTATTTTGTCACACACACACACAGTTGTATGTTTTTGGATTGTGGGAGGAAACCGGAGTGCCTGGAGGAAACCCACTCAAGTGCGGGGAGAACATACAAACTCCATGCAGATGAAGTCCAGGGTGGAATTTAACCTAGGATCTCAGCGCTGCAAGGCAGCAGTGATAAACACTGAGCCACCACACTGCCCACTGAGTAAAATTTTTGAATACTCTACCCACCTCTGATTGTATCTACAAGGGTCAATGTTATGTAATACATTGTTTTTTTTTAAGGTTTCTAGGTACGAGTAAATGGGTTAACATCATTGTCTGTCAATAAATTAAAGGTCAATTAAAGTAAAAAAATAAAGAAGAACTGTTAAAATACTTACCTTATACAGAGCTGATTGATTACAGTCACAGCATGAGCTATGCTGTAATTAGCCGGCACTTGATGCTACATTCACAGCGCTGGCTGACTGTCGGCCAGCGCAAAGCTCCTGCCATCTTGTTTCACCTCGGGTGCAAAATGGCTTAGACATTATCATGTTCATTACGGGGGCCAATAAGAATGCTCCCCGCATTGAGTGTGATGATGTATGAGCCTGTTAAATCAAAAAGAAGGAGTTGCGCACTGGCTTCTGCGTCAGCCAGCACTGTGAAGGAGGCATCGGGAAAGCATCGGCTGCCGGCTAATTACAGCACAGCTCATGCTGTAACTGTAATCAATTGGCGCAGTATAAGGTAAGTATTCTAAGTTCTTTTTTATTTTGTTACTTTAGGTCTCCTTTAAGTGTAATGTCAATGAAATAAGTCTCATGAGCAAATTACTGTTATTCTATGGTTTACCAAAAAGCCAAAAAGTTGAATAAATATATTTATTGAGGCTAGTCTCTCAGCTTTAATATTGTTGCAGTTGAATATTCCGTCTCAAGAGAAGAGCTTATGTAAACCTCAGCAGTGCCCCAAGCTTTATACAGCTGGCAAGATTCCCAAATAAGGCTCAGAACAAGCAGTCTGTACTGTGCACCTCAGCTGCTAGCATTGCAGAGTTACAATATAAGCCTCTCAAGCGCAAGGCCTTTGAACGACTGTAAATATCTGGGTTTATGTTAGGCAGGAATCAGGAAATGTAGGTTTAGCTTTTGTTAAAATACTTCTTACCTTGGTGTTACACGATAATCTTATTCCTTCAGATATACAGTATAGTTTACTGTTTAAGAACAAGAACCCAGGAAGAAATATTCTATTGCAGTGATGGCGAACCTCTTTGGCCAAAAAGGTGACGTCACTCACCAGCTCCTTCCCCTGAAGTGCAGGCATTGATGAATGACATCATCACGCCTGCATCGGGGAAGAAGCGCTCAGCTCCCTAGCGAGCAAGCGAGCAGTCTTTCAATATAGGCTGCAGATCCGACCTGAAAACTGTCAGGTCAGGTCCGTGGCCTGGACAGAAAGACCGCTCGCTGGGGGAATCAGGAATACCAGCAGTGGTGACGGCGCATGTGCCCTCTCTGGCATAAATGCCATAAGTTTGTCACTACTGTTCTATTGTATAATTTTGGTAGCTTTACAAAAGAGATGTTTTACTGATCAATGAAAATGAAAAACATCAGAAATGTACAAATCTTTACACATCCCATGAAATAAGTAAGCTCTCCATAAACCATATTTTTCCACCTGGGGTACAACAGACAGCAACAGTGTTGGGCCCCGCTTAGCTTCCCTCCCAAACCCTTTAGTGACAGTCAGCTAGCCTGTAGAAGTAACTCAACTGAGTGATACATAAGCTGAATAGATAACTTCTTAAGCTAGGGACACACTAGCACATGTGCGCTCATTTTCTTTAAAAAAAGCATGTCACAAAAATTCGCTGGCACATTTACATGTGTTTTCAGGACTTGTTTTATATATAAATAATAGGCACTTATGCTTCACATTTCTTCCCTGTGTGACCGCTATTGTTCAGTTCCAATTGCTACTAATCCTGTCACATTGTTCGTGTCCATATGCAGAAGCGGCTCTGGCCCTATCGGCACCCCTCCCCTCGGTGGCACCCCCCGCGACACCCTCCTTGCCCCGCGCCGCCCCCACTCACCTCCAGCCGTGGCTCAATTTTAGATCTCTGAATAAGTTGAGCCGCGGCTGCACATGACCTCCCAGCCGGCCGACACAATCTTAAAAAAAAAAAAAATAAAAATAAAAAATGCTAGGGGCGCCCCCCTGGGCAGGCGGCGCCCCTAGCATTTGCCTATTCTGCCTAATGGCAGAGCCGGCACTGTCCATATGCGAACATGAAGTGACATGAATTGTTCCGGTGCATGTTCCTCTGTATAAAACACAAGTGAGACAGTGTATGCTTGTTGGCCATTACTTTCATTTTTTTCGTGATGCGTATTTTTTTGGTGTTTTTTTGTGTTGCACTTTTTTTTAAAAGAATGACGTGCACCTATATGCCAGTGTGACCATGGCCCAATGGTCTAAATCAGCGGTGGGCAATTAATTTTCCTTTGAGGCCACATGAGAAATAGTAATGGCTTTAGGGGGCCAGACTGCCCCCACAACACCCCCTCCCCCACTGTGCTGCCCCCTCCTTCCTACTCCCTACCCTCAGAAGGAGGGGGCACTATCTTGGTGCTCACCTCTCACCTTCTCCCTGTCCCTACCTATTCTCTGTCTTGGCTCTGTTTGATCTAGTGCTTAGCCTTAGCGCTACAGCTTTCTTCTCTCTCACAGGAAATTGAAAGCTTTCAACTTCCTGTGAGAGGAGCTCTAAGGAGCCGGGACAGGAAAAAGGTAGGGACAGGGGGGAATGGGACGAGCAAAGCTGCCTACTCCATGGCCCAGCCCTGTCACCTGACGTTGGCAGAAGGGCTGGGCCAAAGATGTCTGTGGGCTGGATTCAACCCATGAGCCGTAGTTTGCCCATCCCTGGTCTAAATGAAGGTTTTAGTCTAAAATATTATCCATATTATACTGTTATTTATATGTCGTCTGCTGTACCTTGGTACCTTTAAAGGACCAGTAACAACAAAAATATTAAAAAATCCCATTTCGATTAGCATGGTAATTTGTCAAATACAGCACTTGTAAAAATGTAATCTTTAAAGTTAAATTCATGAATTGTATTGTTTTTTTCGTCTGTTATTATCTTTACTGATAGTAGCCTTATCACAAGTCTCACCTAGTACCTCTGTGTTCTATGATGCTTTATTTAGGAACTGTGCCCTAACGCCCTATTTTAAAAGCTAAATATTTAAATATTAGACTTTATCGACAATATTTAGATTTTTCAAAAGACTGGAGTGAATCTATAGCAAGAGTGGGCAATTATTTTTCTCAAGAGGCCGCATGAAAGGCTTGGGTGGTTTTAGAGGGCTGTAGTGGTGAGCCTAGCTTACCGTCTACAGCGGTTGGCCACACACCCCCATGTTCGCTTGCTCGGGTGGGCCGGTCGGAGATGGTTGGAGGGCCAGATGTGGCCCACAGGTCATACAATGGCCAGGTCTGATCTGTAGTAACTATAAATGCATTTCTCTGGTGTCTTCTGAGCATATTTTCGCCAGAGTTTTTTCTTTTAATTCTGCCCACAATACGCTAGTGTGAACCTACCGAAACTGGAACACTTGGGAGGAGGTCAGCCAGTGGCCGGGCTGAAGATGGATACACAATTTGTTTTATGAGGACTGTGGGTGGTGACATATCACTTAGCTCAAATCCTGCTGTATCCAACACCATAAATCATTGATGGTGCTTTTTTTTTCATTCATGAAGTGAAACAGGCATCATTGGCCATCCTGCATGGGGTTAGTTGCTGACAACTGCTGAGGGATGGAAGTGCCAAGAATACATTTTACTGGAGAAGAGGCTGAAAATGTCTTGTGCATACACAACTATCCCTACAATCAATTATAAGCTGAATACCTAATAATGAAACTACAGACTGTTATCTGCAAGGTTCTGTGTAATAACATGCATGAAGTATACAGTTGGCAGCATTACTCCATGAATCACTTTGTAACCCCCATGCGGGGCACCAGAAAAACAAATAAAGCAAATTGTTTAGTCCAGTCTTTTTTTCTAGAATTTGGGGTGGCGTTACCCATTTTGCTTTTTTACGGCTTCCAAACATATTGATAACATTTTATGCGAGGCCCCTTTGTATGTCAGTATTCCTCTAAACAGTGCCCTCCTTGAACTGTAATTGCTCTTACCTCATGGTACAGTGGGATTTGTCAGAGAACTGATTTTTCCAGACATCACTGCTGTTAAAAGTCTGGAATGAAGCTGTGACGTTACTGAATAATGTTAAATGACCACTGTGTGATATCCTCTTCTACTTCCGTATAACATGCTGTATATAATTAATGCAAATTATTTTCACATATCTCGAGAGCTGCTTTAGTATGGATTATTATTCCTCTCTGCAGAGCACTTTGCTGCACTTAATGTGTGACTTGTTCTATTAACATTCCATGCATATGCCTGCCAAAAGTAACTCCATACAAATGATATCAAGTACTGGCAGACAGTCAACACAAAAAGTGTGGGACCGTCAGAAGAAATCAGGGTCAGGTTACAGGATAAAAGGGCTTTATTACTCAATTTAATATTTATTTTTGGGAGGGAGAAACTCTGCTAACACGCAAATACTAGAATACATATGTATTTTATTCAAAAAGAACACGGAACCTTTAAGCATTAAAGGAGAATTAAAGTGCTTGTAGGTTTAGAGGTGAGGGAGCCTGAGTGGTCTTATTACACTTTACGATCCATGCAGGTTCCAGTCCAAGATCCTTCTGCAGCTCTGCCTCCTCTCCTACATCACTGATGCAAGCAAGTGCAGAAGCAGTATTAAAGTCCCAATACCACTGATGCACGTGTACATAGGTAGCAAATAGGGAAGACAGGAAATGCTGGGGATGACCTGGGCCCCAACTGACTCACTGGCCCTGTAGTTAACCCCCTGATTTCATATCTCTTAAGGGTTAGGATATACTAAGCAGTTTGTGACTTGGTGGTGGACCACCTTCAGCAGCTCCCCGTTGACTTCACTTTAACTGCAAACACAAGTAGATTGCTTGTATGTATCAATTCAGGCAGTCTACTACACAAAACTATCTTTGTCCTACATTTCAAGGGATTCCATCAAGTAAACAAAGGGCCACACACTTCATTACCTTTGGATTTAATCAATTTATTTATTTAGTAGCCTTCACCAACACACATCAACGTTTCTGGGGTGTGTGCCTTCTTTCATCACAAGGTGATTTTTATGGGGTCAGCTCATGCTTACATTTTGCAAACAGGAAGATATTCTAGCCAGTTTGGCACAGCAGGGAAATTCCTAATGGCGAATTGCCAAGTGTAACTTAAAGGTGATGGCACATGGTGTATTTTGACTCTGCATGGATGGTATTGACTTAAGGTGCCATGGGTCCTGTTTGTATAGTGCATTAATCCTAATTCATCCAAACCCCTGTCTTAAAGGACCAGTAACACAAAAAACTTTGGATTAGCATGGCAATTATTCAAATACAACATTTGAATAAATATTATATTTGAAGCTGAAGTCATTTATTTTATTTTCAGTCTGTTTTAATCTTTACTGATAGCAGCCGAGTCGTTAGTCAGACCTCACCCAATTCCAGTGGTTTGTTTTTTTACAGTGTTTTAGATACATTTAGGCAGTGCTTTTTTTGTGGTGGTACGAGCCGGTACGGCGTACCGGAAAATCTGATGACTAATCAGGTCATTCAGACAGACAGTGGCTGGCTGTGTTAGTGCTGCGTTAGGAGCAGTACCGGCAAATGTTTTTTTTACAAAAAAAGCACTGCATTTAGGAAGTGTGCCCTAAAGTCCCATTATCTAAAGTTAAATATCTTAATTTTCAGACACAATTTTGAATTTTTGGAATCACAAAATGAATATATATTTACTCAAAATCAATTTGAGGAATTTTCATTTTTTTTTTTTGTGTGTTACTTGTCTTTTAAACATTGGAATGGTTGATGAGGATTCAGGCTAGGTTATTATGCACAGCACACACTAGTGTGAAGAAAAAAAAAATACGCCAAGCATATTTTTCCTTTGAACTTAACAGCGACGGTGTGAACGCTCCCTTGGCATTCACATCACTTCCTGTGCGGTCGCATTTTGGGCACAGCGTATCATAAGCCGGCCAAAGTGCGGCACGCAGCATTCTGGACCCAGCGTATGCTCGTCATGCACTAGTGTGTCCAGAACTAGTTAAGTAGTATCGGCTTGCATTGAGCCGTATTTTTTTTTTCACAGTAGCGAATTATGCGCTGCACGTAATACGCTAGTGTGAACCTAGCCTCAGGGAACAATGGTCAGTCTGAAGGCAGGACAATCAACTGTGAGGTGATTGGAACATATTTTGACCAATCAGAACTACTGCCAGGACTACCCGCACATACACTCATTACAATGCCGACATTGTTACTATATTCACGGCTGTATTGTTTAGCCTTAACCCTCTGGCTCCCACATTGTTCTCTAATCTGTGCTCTGTACATCCTAATTGTATAAACCGTTATACCTGTCACCCTCATGTACTTTCCCTCACATAACCCTACCCCCCCTCCGCAAGCCCCTAAATCATTCCCGGCGTCTAGACGTTACAAAATTGCCCACTTCATCTTTCCCCGACTTTTCTCCTATATAACCTAGCTATAGTCTAATGGCTGAACGTGACAGCAGAATAAAATATGAAGGGAAGTACAATAGGTGTGATCATTAGTGTCGCAATGTAAACTATATCCCGCTGCATTCGGCGTTCCATTTCTACAGGAGGAAGTAGTTGCCAAGCGGCGGTTACTAAGGCGGCCATTTTGGAGGGGCGAGGAGGCCACAGAGCGGAAGTGCTGTAGAGCGCGGCCTCCTCTTCCGGAATTAGATTTTTTGGTGGAGGAAATGGCGCCGCTGACTGTATTGATGGTGTTTTCAGCGCTGTCTTTGACGGACTGAGGGGTTCCCCCGAGGTCGCAGCTCTTGCCGGACGCTCCCTTATGTCACTGCAGTGCACTTTATTTGCAAAAGGTTAGTATCAACTCTGAAAGCTTTTGTTTCTCTGTTATAAGCTTCTCTCACACGACTAAGGTGCAGCTTTGCAGTCAGTTCTTCTGCACACCGGGACTGCGGGGCTTCTTACAGTCACGTCCTACATTATTACTTACCTGTGTCTGTATTGCACCCGCAGAGCCCAGTCACATCATTGTTTCATTGGCGACCACTGGGAGCTCCTGTATTTTATCCTTTTACACCCTTTTATTAGGTTCCCTTAGCTGTGCAACATGCATGGCTTTTTATTTTAGGTCTTTAAACTGGGTAATTCACGTTTGTTTTCAACTTCCAAGAAACCTCCATATGGGAACCTAGGTTTCCTCCCGACGATAAATTATATATAGAGTATATAAGTAATGGCTGGGAGTTGTAGTTTATGCTCGAGGTGGGATGGTTAACTAATAGTATTAACAATTCAAATTTCATTTAAGTATCATGTAACATTTGTTTTGTTGTTGTGTTTGCTTTGTGGTAGTTTGCCATAAAAACAAGCTGCGAATAAAAATCAAAACATGTAATGCTGTAAAACTGGGTGTTGACTGCAATAATAGTTTGCCCTGTAATGCTCTCTACTATATTTAATAACATGCATTATGCACATCATTTCAAAAATACTGGGTGGATAATAAGCAATGTGTAAGCTGTTTCGGAGATAATGCAGGTGAATAATCGGTACTGACATCAGATACTTGCAATCTGTTTAATATTTATGTAGTTTTTCTAGAATTATTTTTTATTATTACAGTATTAACCAGTAATTCTATTAAGCAATAACTTTTGTTACAGTTCTCCATTAGATTTAATGATTGCCTGATAAATTACGTTTAAAAAAAAAAGTAGAGTATATATAATTATATAATTTTATCACCCTAGTATTGTCTATCAACATTGGTGTAGTGCAGTGCCAGTACACTGCGTTGTCCACGTAAATGGATCCAGTGCATTGTATCTTAATCTTGTGCTTTCAAACACACTAGTTACTGCATGCGTTTGTTTATTTTGTCAGTGGTTTTTATTACTCATGCTTCTTATGTAATCTTGGCTCTAATACTGATCTCAGTTGCAGAGACTTGGAAGCTGCAGCTACCAAAGATATTGAAGGAAACCTTAGCAGGTATGGTTATGAAGTTTTATTTTCTTAATGGGTTGTGAATTATGGCTCTTGAATTCCAATTGTTAGTTTCTGAATAACATTTGGCAAGTGTTTGGCATTTTTTTCCTTTTAGAGAAAAAAAATAACACTTCAGCCTAGGAAAATGTAATCTAGTTTCAGGGGGTAATTCAGAAATAATCGAAGTACCCTTGCGAAGCTTCTCATCACTTCGCCGACACGGGTACGCGCTCACTGGTCTCCTGCATTTGGAGATCAGCGAACACTTTAAAGGTACTTCGGCGAGGCGACTCGAGTGGTCGCGAGGTGAGCCAAAGTACCTTTAAAGTGTTCGCTGGTCTCTGAGTGCAGGAGACCAGTGAGGGCGTACCCATCTTGGCGAAGTAATGAGAAGCTTCGCAAGGGTGCATCGATCATTCCTGAATTACCCCTTCAGTCATAAAGGCCACATCAGATACCAGACATAAGTTTGTGACTGGGCTAGACCACTCTTTCTATTCCCATGGTATTCTTTATGAAGCGGTTTGCAAGGCTTCACATTGTGGAAAAGTTGAGTATTGCATTTAAAGCTGATGCATTTAGAAACCTTGAACCCTCATGCAAAATTGTAGAACACCATTTATATTTTTCAATTTATTCATTAATTTAATAAAATATTTGGTATAAATATAAGTTTTTATTATTCTTATATTTATTAGCTATGTTGGTCAGAACAGAACTGTATGTGTATCTATAACGTATAAACCATGCAACAGATAATTTATTGAACACGTGCTTATAACTTTTTATTTTTAGAATCAGAGTTAGGTGTTAGTTAAATGTTTACCAGTGTAGAAAGAAGAAAGTGACATTTTTTTCTGAATTTTAATAACTGGTACCTGAAAAAGGAAATGATAGCCAATTGGGGGACATGTCTAAAATGTACTGTAAAAGGGCAAATATATCCCGTTTTAAATGGGTTTTACAAAATTTTCTTATGTCTATTAAAATGTATTCTCATGGATCATTCAAAACAGACAGTGCTCTTTAACTGTTTATTTCTTTATCTACGAAAGCAACCAGTGGTGTTAGAAAAAATGTTTTTTGTTTTTACTAATGTTATATCAGCAAGATTTTCAGCTTAAAAAAGAATCATTGGTGTTAACACATAAGCAAGTACCTTTCTTCTTATTTTATACCTTAAGTATTCTGTTATAATTTAGAGCTGCCATACTGTAATTCTATCTAGCACAATGAAAGCATATTATCCATATACTACAATTGTTAGCACTGACCTCCAGTGTCCCCATTGCAATAGAAATTACAGCAAGCTTGTTTACTCCTTTTTATGAGAATTAATATTTTTTTTAATTTAAGAGGTAACCCTTTTCTTCTCTGTAAGAATATCCCATTATGAGAGGAGGTAATAAATATAATATTATTTGAGGAAGAGGTTTGTGATTGCAAAGGGCATACTTTTAGTTTGGGGTAGTTTTGAAGTGCACCCATCGGCTCAGGATTATTACAGTTCTAGAAATTGTGACTTTATAATATAAATCAAGTAATTAGGAACCAAAAGTTTGCATATTGAAAATACACTTCAATCTCAGCTTGATTAGAAAACATAGAAGCTGCCATTTTCTGCCTGACCTGCCACTCAAACAGTACAGAAACGCCCCCTAACAAGCAGGCTCTCCTCCCGTCTCCAAATCTCACATGCACTGAGCATTATCAGGTTACACAGCATCATCCACTACA
>WMED01014815.1:0-13883 GCA_019650415.1 Pipa parva | reverse complement strand
ATTTGATCTTCAATAGGATATTTTGTTAGGGGGCCAGAAATTTTCTTTTTAGGAAGGCCAAATTCTGTCCTCTTAGAGATGCCCTTAACCTGATTGACTGACACAATGTCCCCAAAACTAAGTGTGCAGATACTAAATGGGCTATTTTTTTTTTTTTTTAATGTAATGAGAGCAATAAATAACAAAATTAAAACATTTAAACTACTAAAACAGGAAGACAGTGTCACAGATCTCAGGACATACTGTGACTGATGCAGATCTGTCACAGGAATTACTGTGAAATGCAGGAAGACACACAGGGTACAACAGGACTGGGTGCCACTGGAGGGACTGAAGTAACCAGAGCCCATTACGCCACTGGAGGCACCTAGTCATACTAAATCAGGAACAAGTCAAGGAAAGTGCAGGAACAGGAAGGTTAGTGCATTCTCCTTACCACAGTGGGGTTGGCACGGGATAATTCCAGAGGCGCAGAGTCTAAGGAGCCCCTGGTCACCAGGAGTCACTCTTCAACCCTGTGATGGGGTATGGTCTTTGCAGCGAGGAGACTCCCTAGTCCCAGCCTTAGGTTAACCCCCCACTAATGGCAGCTGGCTGAACTGTAACACTCACAGAATCTCAAGGATCATAGTGTACCTTCAAGCATGGAGAACAGGAAGAGCATGACCAAACACTCACAGCAGCCAGGCACAGACAAAGCTGAGGAACACTGAAGATATTCTGGAACACTGGGCTGCAGAGTTGACAGTTGAAAGGGCTGTAACACATGCTGTAGAGAAGGCTGAAATACAGGCAAGGCACAGGAGCAGTAGAAAATCAAACAGGAGCTCAGCACAGCAGGATTTAACAACAGGGATGACAACTGTCAGCATCAGAATGAAATCAGCACTTGAGCACTGAATTGAGCAGCACTTCCCCTTTTGCATTTTAAATCTGGCAGAAACCGGAAGCGCTGAAAGAACCCACAGCTTCCCAGAATTAGACAACCCGGCAAGTCAAGAAGCACTACAAAACTATAAGGCTCAAAAATATATAAAACACAGATAAAACCTGCAAAGCTGGAGGCAGAAGGAATCATAGCCAAAGGGAGTAAAACAAATAAAAAATACTATTTTATTATATGAAGAGTAAGAAAGCTAAAGCAGAAAGTGTAAAGGTTTTTTCTACTGCATGCCAGAAGAATGGCCTGTAGGATATATAGTACCAATGTTCAATAAAGGGGGCAAAAAGTAAGCCTGGAAACTATAGGCTCCTATTATAGATACAAACATGGGAATTAATCAACATTGTTTACAGAGTTCTAGTAGCCCATAGGCCTTATTGACTAAAGGATGAATTCACCTGTTGAATTCACAGAAAAGTCTAATACATAAAATAAAAGCTTGTTTGGGTAAAATGTATGAAAAGTGTAACACATTCAATTGTAAAAAAAACAAAGGGTGGTTATTAATGGTACATATTCTAAACGAGTTAGTATTCTGCCCTAGTTTTTTCAAAATATTTATTACTTGACAAGGGACTGAATAGTAAAATTTACATTTTTGCAGATGATACTAAATTACGTAAAGTATGTAAAGATGAAAAGACAGAATCCTATTATAAAAAGATCTGGATAAATTGATGGCTTGGCAGAGAACTGGCAGACAAAGTTTAACACTGATAAATGTGCAAACATGTCAAGACTATTTACTAAATGGGAAAACACTGGATAAAACAGACATGGAAAAGGATTTAGGAAATTGACAATAAGCTTAACTGTAGCAACCAGTGTCAAACAGTTGCTACAAAGGCAAACCGGATCATGGGGTTCATCAAAAGAGGCATAGATGTACAAGGCTCTACAGCACAAAGAAGGATTATCAAAATTTGTGCTATTTAGTTTAGAAAATAGACAACTTAAGGTTGACATAATTACCATGCCTATCTATATCAAGGGTCAATACATTGATTGCTCCCATTATCTATTTATATCAAGGCATCCTCTATGCTGTAGTGATAAGACTTTCCAGGATTCACAATATGTTTTAAATGCAGGTTTTTTAACATCTTTTAATACACACATATATTAATTAGTCCTGCTGTATGTTGCTGCTTCCTCAAAATGACTGTTGTCTAGTGATCATGCCACCAAGTGAGCATTTTTACAGCAGTAGCGTAGAATATTACTTACCATTAAACAAAGAACAAAGCATAAACTTACTTACATTCCCCACATGATAAACACTGCATCTGTCAAGAGGAAAGAAAGTTTCAGCAGTAACATAGAAGGGGGATCTTTTCTATAACAGCAGTGAGACTACAGAACTCTCTGATGAATTGTCACAGTGAATTTACTAAAGAGAGCCTGGATACCTTTCTTGAGTGTAGAAATGCAAAGAAATTTATGGGTACTGGGTGAACGTGTTTCAGCTCAAAATAATCAGGAATGAGAATTTTCCTAACATGAGGATAATTGGCTTTTACCTTCCATCTTTTTTTTTTTTTGCCTTCCTAGTCTGGATAAACATTGCAGGATAACAGGCTAAACTGGCTGGACTTGTGTCTTTTTGGCATTATAAATGGTTTCTATGTTACAGTAGGTAAAGAGCTTCAATCACAGGCTGAAATGTTAAAGGAAAGGAGGATGGATACTCAAATTACTTAACAATATCAGTATGCTGCTCCACAATTACAATTAAACTTAGGCAATTTTCATTGTAATTGGGTTGGCATTGTAGCTGGAGACTGCCTTTTGCAACTGGATAGTTACTGGTCACATTGTATTGTAAAGGGGAATTTGGTATTTCATTTCACATCCCAATTGGACATCTTAAAAACTCAGGAGTCAATGTGCACTTCCCAAATCACTCAGCAAATTTTTTAGCAGTCATATTTGAGAAATAACACAGTTGAGCGGCGGAATTCCCGACAGTTACAAAAGTAGCAAGAGTAAGTGCTATTAACAGATTCAACAAATAAATGATATAAGCAATAGCGGACATTCTTCAAGAATTTCTACAGTAATATTACATGGAATAATATTATATTAAAAAATATAAATTCCAAGAGTAGATATGTTATTCTTTGATGCTTATCTGTGGTTTGTGTTAGGGTTATTTAATAACACTGGTAAAGTCTTACCTAGTCTAGTAAACCACCAAACACATTTTTCATATGTACAATAATGTACATACAACTTTAAAAATGGACAGTAGTTAAAAATTCTTTAAAAGGCCATATGACAACGGTTCTCAAACCACCTTAGGCTGCGACCCCTGAGATGATGTCATCACGCTGAGCGCATCTGCATATAGGTGGATCTGCCTGTATTCAGATAGTGGAGTGGCGGTGCAGAAGGTCTTAGGCGACCCTTGTGAGAGAATCGTCTGACCTACAAAGGGGTCGTGACCCACAGGTTGAGAACCGCTGTTCTATGATATCTGCATGACTAAAAATTCCAAACATCACAGTATTTCACACTAGGGCACAACATCAGTATTTATAAAGCCCATTAAGACCAATTTTTTCATTGTAGAGTGTTTGCCTGATTTAGGCTGGTAAAAACCTATTGTTCCCTAAGGAGTTGGTCCTGTCACTTAACCACAGTTGGATTTATATTCCTGTCAAAAAGATCTTTGATATCAATATTGATCTGAAATGGAAGGTTAAACTGAAATCTGCAAAGGGCGGCAGTTTTAACTGATCGATATTTATCAGTATCAATCTTTATCGATATTGATATTTTTTCTTCAATCCTATATAAATTAGTCAAATCGAAAATGCTGTAATATGGAAATAAACCAATGCTGTAATATGGAAATTAATCTATATTTGAACTATCCCATACAAAATCAGCAGTTTCCACATAGCACTTAGATTTGGCTTTTCGTATCTTTGTGGTGATTGCAGATTGTTTTGATCTGTTTTTTTGATCCGGATGTTTTTGCTAAACAATTATAAGGGGCTTATTCTCTAAAGTCCGAATTCGACAGTCAAATTCTCAAACAGATTCCCATAGCAAATCCGCAATTGCGACAATTCTACAATTGTAAAATCGCGACTGCGACAATATTTCCATAGTAAAGTCGCGACTGGGACAATGTTCTCATTATAAAGATGCAACTGCGACAGTAGCAGCCTATTGCGACTGTCTTTAGCTGGCGAATTCACACCTTTCTGCGACAATTCAGACTTTAGAGAATAATCCCCTTAATCTTTAGATTTCAGATGTTTATGATTAGCACCCTAAAGCCCGACAATGTTTAAGCCACTGTAATTTTAAACTCTCGTAAAATATAAATATTCAGAAATATTTCTGAATTTTGGAAGTGCTGGCAGGGGCGGAACTTCCAGGGTTGGGCCAGTGCATGATCAGCAGCGGGGGCAGCGGAGCCCCCTCTTCCCACAGTGCACTACCCCTGTAGGTGCAAGTTAAGTATATATTAGATATACATACATTTAGGCTTTTTTTTTATATGATTGCTTTCAAGCAGAGATTTCTACCTTTTGTAAGTTCCATTCCTAATTCTGCATATACTGAGTTAAACGCAACTGTTTCTCCACCTGTATGCATACGTCAGAAACATATGGATTTGTGTTACGTCAGTTTAACCAGTGTAGAAAGGGGATTTGTGGGGGGAAAAAAAAAATCTTCCCCAAACATTATCAGTGTGTTATTCAAATGAATTTAGCACAGCTGTTGCACAGGAATGTTCTCACACAAAATGGCCAAGTTGCATCAATGTAATAACCTTATCCAATTGTATTAGTTAAAGCTTTCACCCTTGCAGGGAACTAGGATCTTATGCTGTATTCAAGCCAAAACATAGGAAGGATGTGTTTCCCTGAGGGTAGTGCACTGGCCAGCCGGTTCGCCCTTCTGATTAGTTCAGCATTCCTAATACACAAATGCCCAGAAACACCCCTCTGGTGCCCCAGATTGCCTGCCAGAATATTTTCATCCGCCCCCAATCTCTGCCTCAGATAGATGTGTACAAGTAAAGCAAACAAACACGAAACCATGAAATAATTTCTGTTGACTGGAACACATGCGCTAGTTACTGAGGTGAAAGATTCCCATGTATTTAAATGACAGCAGTGAAATGTTCAGGCTTAACCTATTGATTATTCATGCTTTTCAAAGCACTTGGTGGGAACTGCATTGCTTGATTTTTAACATTCTTTTAGTAAAAATAGAATTTGTTTAGTGAAAATAAAACATTCTAAATGAATATGCTGTGTATAGATGGCTCCATCACTTAATAGTCATTATCTACAATAGTAAGGAACATTCTGAATGGAGCAAGGATTTCTGCCTTGGAGTGCTGGGAATTGTAGTTATCAATTGTAGTGCAGATGTTTGACAGGTGAGGTATACAGACAATAATATTTTATTGTAGCTTTAAATTGACACATGTAGACTATACTTTCTTGTTAAATGATGAATTTAGGAATCTGTTGCCAGTACATAAATTAGGAATGCAAATATATGCCAGAAGGAAAAAGCAAACCTTTAGAATTCATAAACTTTTATCTACAAAACAACAGATAATATTATGCTTGGTCTCTCAAAGTGGGTACTTCAATAACATATAATAAGGTTGCTGTGGATACAGTACACCAGTTTTATACTGAAAAAGTTTTACAACAGAAATGATTCAAGTGACTCAAAGTGATTCAAAAAGTGATTTAAAAAAAAAAAGTCTTTTATATCCCATGCTGCTAGTTTGGCTTTCATATCCCATGCTGCTAGTTTGGCTTTTATATCCCATGCTGCTAGTTTGGCTTTTATATCCCATGCTGCTAGTTTGGCTTTTATATCCCATGCTGCTAGTTTGGCTTTTATACTGATTGCTTTTTAATTGGATTCTTAACTATTTGATGCTGGACACTTTTCTTGAGGGTTGTTTCGTTATCCACAATGTACTTTGACAAATGTCCGCTTATGCTATATGTCGTAAATTGCATGAAACACATTGTAAATAATGAGAAATCAGTCACATGATACAATTACATTTTTTCAAGGTAAGCAACTGTCGAGTCCATGCATGAAAACATTATGTTTAACTATCAACCCTATAATTATGACCACACGAAAATAAATATTTTTTTAAAAATACAAATCCTAAAAAGTGCTTAGATCAGGAGTCTGCAACCTTTTCGGCTGAGAGAGCCATATAGTGCGGCTCTGCTCAGCCCTTTTGAATCCGGAGCAGGTGATGTCAGTGACTCCGGATTGGCTAGCAACCAGGAAGCACAGTGACGTCAGCAGCTCCAGATTGGCTAGTGACCCAGAAGTGCGGTGACTTCAACGGCTCCGGATTGCTCGCCAAAGCGCTGAGTGAATTTTGTCTCTACAGCGCTTGCCAGCGATTAGCCAGCAGACTGTAAAGAGCGGTGCTTGCATGTGAGCACTGCTCGTTACAGTGAAAGAGCCAGATGCAGCCATCAAAAGAGCCACATCTGGCTCAAGAGCCATAGGTTGCAGACCCCTGACTTAGATACTGTATAAAATTGTAATAACTTGTAATGCAGTTGCCAGTTTTCCAGTTGCCACACATGCAAAACACATACAACAAATCACATATTGGACCACAAAAAATATTAAATACAGCAGACAGTCCTGCAACTGCTCTCCCCAATAGTATTATAACCCCCAATGTATACTACAAGCAATTAATCACCTGAGCTAAGGCCATGGGTGTACTTATAAAGGGCCCAGCCACAACCACTGTGCCCCCTCTCCAGCCACAGTGCCACCCTCCTTATTCCCTTCCATATCCTGATAAGTTTAGTTAAGTTTCGCCTACGACTTCATGTCTGTCTGCATCACTATTATCAGGAAGACACAAATTCACTTCTCCTTATTCATGAAGCAACTGATAGACTTGTAGATGAAGTGGACAGTTTTGGACACTGTTGGATGCGTAGTTTGGCCTAGTCAATTGGACAAAAGTTGGATGCAGAGTCATGCAAAGAGAGGGAAATTTCCATAGTGAAGGGCAGTGACATCAACCTCAAAATGTCCCATTAAGTGAATAATACATCCCTTTCTATGTCACCTTGTCTCTAGTTCATATTGTCAGCGGGTCGCAGGATTTATTGTTACTTTTGAACAAACAATTGCCTTAAGCAACACTAGAGCCCTGTCATCAACCCCTGGTCAGCTGAAATATCTGTGCACATGCACACAATGTGATGTGAGGAGCAACGTAAGTCCACGATTGTTGTAAGTGTCTGAATTTGTAGTGAATTCATCACATTGCAGAGATTTTTAAATGAGTGGAGTTGAAGTAGTCTCGAAAGGACATAAATTTGGGCCTTTATGTGACTGTACGCCCTTAATAAATAAACCCATTAGGGGGTTATTCACTAAGGTGCGAATTCGACTGTCGAATTCACAAACAGCGGATTCCCATAGTAAATCCGCTACAATTTCCCCATTGTAAAGTCGCAACAATTTTTTAATGTTAAGATTGTGAGAATTTTCCCATAATAAAGTTGCGACAGCAACAATATTCTCATTATAAAGACGCGAATGCGACAGTAGCAGCCTATTGCGACTGTCTTTATCTGGTGAATTCACACCTATACGCCACAATTCGGACTTTAATGAATAACCCCCACAGTCTTTTTTTCTGGGGGGACACAGGGAGGAAGCACTGCAGGTTGGGTGGGGGCCCCAAGACATTTATTTTCACCTGGTTAAGGCTGTTTTTTACTCTGAGCCACTGATAGGCATTCATAGAAATACCTACTGCCATTTTGGTCTTGTATTCTAGTCAATGTACTCTAATTACTTTTAAAGGATCAGTCGCATTGTTAAAATACAAATTACTATTTAGATTGGCATGGCAGTTATACAAATACAGCACTTGTAAAAATGTTTTCTTTGATGTTGAATTATCCAATTTTATTGCTCTTTATTGTTTTTATCTTAACTGATAGCAGCCATGTTGTTACACAGACACCCACACCACGGGTGTTCGCAGGCCTCTCTATATAAGGGTGCCTGCATGGTGACGTCACCATCACACACAAGCATCCCCATGTGACGTGAGACATGCTGGCATCACTGGTATCACTGTGGTTGCACACAACATGCTGATGACCAGCACACAATGACCAAAATGTAGTGCAGTTGGTTAGGAACTGTTTAACTATTAGGCATTGGTTATGGTAACTAGTTATCTGGAGGCCTCTAAACTCATTCATTGTGATTATTTAGCAATGTATAATATAATGTAACTGATTAGTTTCTGACCACTGAGCAAATTAACGGTGGCTACTAATCTGTATAAAAGAATATCAGCTAAAGGGTGTCCACTGATAAAGCCCAGTGACATAAGTACTTAATTCACTGCAACATGCAGACTTATAGTTCTGCCACCTGCTGGCACAAGCAGGCACTGTAAAGTTATTGCCACAAAAGCTGACTGAAAAACACACACTGACCAAATCATAGTCTGTTGGCTGGGTCATCATCTGTCAAATGTAGTCACATTTTTATAAATCAGCGAAAAAAATGGAGATCGGTAAATTTTGACAGTGTCTTGATCCTACTATACTATACCCATATGCCCATAGGTGACATTGTGAGGCTACATTAAGGTTGGGTGGCATGTACTATTAATTTCTAGGCTACCTTTAAATTTAAAACCACTTTATATTTTTGAAATATTTGGTATTGGTTGTCAGTCATTTTCTTATAAAACTGTCAGTAACAATCTCATTTAAGGTTTAACAGCCCTGAGGACTCATCATGTACGCGCGTCACGTGGTAACGTTCGGCCGAAACGTCATCACGTACGAGTGTCACGTGGTGACGTTCGGCCGAAACGTCATCACGTCACGTGTCACGTGGTGACGTTTGCGGCCGACGTCACCCCGCAGGAACCCTTCTTATAAGGGTTCCTGCGGGCACTTCCGGGTGTCAGAGCGGTTCTCGACCCCGTGGGACGGCCTCGCGACCCCCGGCGGGGGTCGCGACCCACAGATTGAGAACCGCTGGTTTAACTGATACAATTCAATCCTGGTTTCAGTTCCCCCCAGGAATCTGCATTGAGTTGGTATGTTATCCCTGTGCTTGTGTGGTTTTCTGGTTTCTTCCCACAATCTAAATGCATGTGGCTGAGATAACTGGAGTTTAGCCTGTGTTTGTGACTGTGTAGGGAGGTGACTGAAGTGAATGGATAATCTCTGTAAATTGGTGTGTAATCTTTAATTGCCATATAAATACAATAAAAAATGGTGCAAGACAGACTAACAGGCATGGGATACTGTATTTGAAGAATGGAGAACCTTCTAGGGACTTCTGGCAGTATTGGAATGTTTGTGAGATTCAATGGTTGTAAGGACTTAAATGTGTAAATACCGAAGAAATACTTATCAGCCATTGTTCTCATTCAACCCTCCCTCATTTGTGAAGATATTGCTACATTTCTCTCACTACAATTTTAACCACATAATCTGACATTTCTTCCTTCTTCACCACAAGTGCACAAAAGCACAGAAATGGTTTTAGGTCCTAATACCACTCCTGCACATGTCCACATTAAGTATGAAGAAAGGTAGGAGGGACATAAGCCAAATTATGATGTATAATTCTAAGCAATAAAGAGTAGCAATATCTTCCTAAAGGAGCCATGAGGTGGCAGGACAATGACAGGCAAGTATTTGTTCATCGTCTAAGCTCCTACAGCTCAGATTCTATGAACTCTTTATTTCTTATTTAAAGTTCCTATAGCTCAAGTGACGGACTTTTTCAGTAAAGTAATTGCACTTAAGGTGGCCTATAATTGAAAAGAATAAGTTATTAATTTTTTTATTCTAATTTTTTTTGGTATATTTTATTAATTAGACCAGAGAAAGACCCAGCATGTTGTCATGTAGAAACACTATGGGGGTCATTCATTAAAGCATGAATTCGCCTAGCAAAGTGACTGCGCATCTGTTCCCGTCACTACGATCAGCAAGACGTGAATTCACTTCTTCTTATTCATGGAGCAGCAAACGGTTTCAGACAGGGTTACATGTGTAGTGCGGCGCAGTCAGTTGCGCAATAGTAGGATGAGAAGTCATGCGGAGTGAGGTGAAATCCTACAGTATAGGGCAGTGATGTCAGTCTCATCATATCCCACTAACTGTATATAAGTGAAAAATACCTATTTTTACATGTCACCTTGTGCTAAGTTCATGTTCAGTAGTAGACTAATTTAGTCACAGTCGCCATTGCTACTTTTGAATGAATAGTCAGCTTACACAACACTTTAGCCCTGTCATCAATCTCTTAATTCGCCACCCTGATGTGGGGTAGGAAAACTGGAGAATTCAGAGCAGTACGTCTTGCAGAATCCGCTCCTTCAACAGACTCAGTCACATGCAGAATAGCCGAATTACCTGTGCACGCGCACGCAAATTGATGCGAAGGGCTCTGTAAGTTAGCAACTGAAGTAAGAATTGGTCGCGAATTCATCACATCACTTAGTTTGTTGCATAAGCAGGGTTGGAGATATCGCAAAAGAACATCTGTGCATCTGATTTGTGTATGGATGTATAATTTTATTTATAAAGTGCCACAAATTTACACAGCGCTGTAAAATTCAGAGTGGGTGTGTCCTACAAAGGGAATTGTAGTTGATCTAGAGATCAGCAATTGTAAAGTAATAATACAATAAAGGGAGGGAGTCCCAGCAACCTTTCTAGCAACCTTCCTAGCAGAAGTCAGTCTCCTAGAAAAAGAGATGTAAAAGAGCCTCATGTATTGTTAAGTGTGTTATTGAAAATTGACAGTAGGTGTCAGTAGAGTGGTGCCAGCTCTTGTTTCTTATGAAGCCAACACATGTTAATTGAAAATCCACATCAGATCCAGTTTATGGTGTGTACAGTGTCAGAGATTCAGCTAGCATAGGAGCCAGCCTGTTAGTTTAGCTGCCCTTTAAAGTGAAAAAGCCAAAGCTGAACTGCCAGTTCTGCAGTTTATATGCCTTTCCCAATCCCATTGATTTACCCATATGTATGTATGTACTGTATAATTGCACCACAAAGGTACACAGCTCTGTACAATTAAGCAATACAAATATAAGAGAGACGTTGAAAAGTGCATTACACATTACAAGTGACTAACTTACAAGCATAAAATTACTTTAAGTGCCAGGTTGTGATTGACACAAGAGGATGGAGGTCCCTGTCCCGTAGAGCTTACAATCTAAAGTGTTTTTCTATATATTTTTTTTAAATGCACACAATGAGACCAAGGCTCAGCCACTGTTGCACAGTAAGCTAACAGCTCATAACATCATGTGCTACCACTGGCAGTGTGTCCTCCTATTGTCAGTATGTGTTGTGTGGGAACATTCACAGTTACCGTAAAGTACTGTATGAAGGAATAATGGTACTGGAAGGTTTTATAATCACTGCAGTGCAGGAAATGCACAAGACACTATAGGGGTGCTGTGAATCAGGGTCAATCTGCACTGGACTCCTCTTCTGGGAGGTGCATGATTGGCCCTGGGGCCCCTCTCTCCGTGGCACACTACAGGGGTGGCAGCACAGGCCAGGCCCTTTGGAACTCCAGGACTGGTCGCCACCATGACTGTTGAGACCCCTGTAGGTATGCCACTGCTGTGAATGGTCAACTGGGAAAAGCAATCAATCCCCAGATTAGATTCCACATCCCCACATGAGTATCCACAATTTTTTACTTCATATTGTTTGTGGATAAATCTCATATTCTTTGTAATAACATGTTACAGATATAGAAGTAGTAACTCTTCCTAGACTAGACTTCCTAGAATACAGACAAGAAATTGTTTGATCTAACAGGACAAACAACTTATTTTAATAATAATAATTATTTAAATGTTTCATGTTCCCATGTGCTTCATGAACTATTGGGACATGGAAACAGGAACTCACTGTGTTTGGGAGCAGCTTCACTATGATGACGGAACCATGGACTATATATGGACTTTCTGATTGGACATTAATTCACGCATTTATGTATGTATAATTTTATTTATAAATCGCCACAAACTTACGCAGAGCTATACAGTTCAGAATAAAAATAAAATACAGACATGGGAAATTGCATTAAACAATACAGTATAAGATCACAAGGATACATCACTTTAAGTGCTATGTTGAGGTTGACACAAGAGGTTGGGGGTCCCTGCCCCATAGAGCTTACAGTCTAAATGGGAGGAAGACTTACATACACAGTTGGGTAATAAGAGCTGCGACAATGTGTTGTAACAAGTCCATAAATAAATATATTAGGTATGAATGTCTAGGTATTAAATAAATATATACATAAAAATCAGTGATAAATATTGTTGCTAGTGCTCCAAAAGGTAGGATTTTAGTTTGGCTTTAAAAGTGCGGAGGGAATGTTCCTGGTGAAGATAAAGGGGTACAGAATTCCAGATATATGAGGCAGAGAGAGAAAATGGTCTAAGATGAGAAAGGGCAGTAGTGGTGTATGGCACACAAAGCTGGTTGCTTTGGGAGGAGAGCAGTTGACGTCTAGCAATGCTCCATTAATGGGAGAGGTTTATTGTTTAAATATAAACATATAAATAAGTTTGATACACTTGAAAAAGGGCCTTTGGCAGAAACAATTAGTGTGTAATACATGCACCCATTAAAAGGGTTTCTTACAGCACTGCTGTCGGTAAACCAATTCCTTTTTCTATAATTATTATTGCTTTACTAGACTACAGGTTCCCACCAGAGCCTGGGCACTTCCTCTTCCTGTGCAATTTAGGTTTGCCTTCGGGTTCTGTGTATCATGCTTCCTTGACTCTGTTGATCTCTAGGAGGCCCTGCTTAAGATAAAGAGGCTTTTCTTAGCATTGGTCTTCAAAACTTCTTCCTCTTTCAATCTAACCACAGATTGCAGATTTAGAGTGACTCAGTCCTTGTTACATTTTACTGTAGCTTACTCAGAGTATTTGTCAAAATTGTAAATGTGGTCACTTAAAATGAATCTGTCATCTGATAATTAACCCATTTTTTATAATCCTTTGTAATTGTTTATAGAAGGTAAAAGTGTGCTCTCTTTTTTTAAGTCACTTCATACAGTTCTTAAATAATAATAATAGTTGAATTTTTTTCTGCATCAGTTAGACTTTTCCCTGTTGAAGTCTGTTCAGGTCTCTCCAGCCAGCAATGCTGTAAATCAGTAGAAAGAGTGTTTATGTTTCCTAAGCCGTGTGCATCTGTTGCTCTGAATCTGAAGCCCTATCTAGATAGAATCCCAGAAATAAACCCTATATATATAAACCCTCAATGAATGAGTAAGCCACATTAACTGACAATTTAGCGTTAATATTGTAAAGTCAAAGAGGGAGTTATGTCATAAACTGCGAGACAATTCACCACATCACAATAACAACAGGGGTGATAATGGTTGCAGTTACAATGAGCCCCAAGCCCTCAGGGGACCTACCCACTCTGCCAGGACCACTGTCACAACTACAAATCAAGCAGTAACTGTGCCCATTGGTCCTTTGGATTCTGGTTAAGTTCTTTAACAGCCTTGGTGCTAGTTCTAGTCCTTAGGTATGCCTGGCCCCATTAGCAGCCCTGGTAATACTTTTGATCAGTTTAGACGTATATACTCGTGTATAAGTCGACCTCGTGTATATCGTGTATAAGTCGAGGTCAGTTTTTGGGCCAACAATTGTGAAATTTGCTATGACCCTTGGATAAGTCGAGGGTAAATCTTGGGGCCTACCCACCCCCACCCAGTGACAGCCATTGTACTAGAGCATGGAGGGAACCCCAAAGAAGCCCTTTGAATGTACAGAATGATTAAAGAGACAGACTTAGTGCAGCCCACAAGAAACACTGGGCAAGCAGGGGGAGGAGGGGGACCGGGTGAAGAGGCTAAGAGGATGCACGCT
>WMED01014814.1:0-13883 GCA_019650415.1 Pipa parva | reverse complement strand
AGAGAAAAGATTT
This sequence comes from Pipa parva, assembly GCA_019650415.1. Taxonomy (NCBI): domain Eukaryota; kingdom Metazoa; phylum Chordata; class Amphibia; order Anura; family Pipidae; genus Pipa; species Pipa parva. The sequence continues at coordinate 13,870 of WMED01014814.1, read as the reverse complement.
TCTAAACAACATTTATCCAGTTAAATTCAACTAAGAAAAACTGAAGTTTGTTGTCAAGAGGGTAAAAAGGCCTAGTAAATCCTATGTATAAGATACTTTATTACATGCTTTGTTAGGATCCAGTTCTCCTTTTTAAATGATACAGTATATACTACCTAAAAATGAATAAAAGAGATTGCTTGTAAGAACTGCTTCAAAAGAGGAAAAGCAATGGAACTGACAGATGTCATAAAACTATTGAGATTGTTGACAGACACTGCACCTTTTTAGGGTGAAAAAAAGGATAAAACTAAAAAAAAAAGTCTCTTTACTATTATACTGTAATTTAAAGGAGACCTAAAGCAAAAAATTAAAAAAGAATTAGTAAAATACTTACCTTAATCAGAGCTGATTGATTACAGCCACAGCATGAGCTATGACCATGACTGAGAAGCCACCGGCCTCATACATCATCACGTTCATTGCAGGGAGTGTTCTCATTGGCCCCCATAATTAACGTGATGATGTTTAAGCCATTTTTCACCCGGGGTGAAACAAGTTGGGAGGAGCTTCGTGCTGGTTTCTCATTCAGCCAGTGCAGTGAAGGAAGCATCAGGTGCTGGCTAATTACAGCACAGCTCATGCTGTGGCTGTAATCAATCAGCTCTGTATAAGGTAAATATTTTAATAACTCTTTTTTCATTTTTTTGCATTATTTTTCCTTTAATTTACAGGACATATTCAGGAACTGCTCACATAAACCTAGGAGTCAAAACGATCAGGATTAAGATTAAGGGGGTTATTCACTAAAGTCCAAATTGGTGCGTATTGGTGCGAATTCGCCAGATAAAGACTGCGACTGTCACAGTCGCGTCTTTATAATGAGAATATTGTAGCAGTCGCGACTTTATTATGGTAAAATTGTCGCAATCTTAACATTAAAAAATTGTCGCGACTTTACAATGGGGAAATTGTAGCGGATTTACTATGGGAATACACTGCTTGCGAATTCGACAGTCGAATTCACACCTTAGTGAATAACCCCCTAAGATTACCTTCTAATAAACAATAACTGCACATCTGGTATGTGTAGTACAGGATATTAAAAGACCAGTAACACCTCCCCAAAAAAATTCCCTTTTAGGTTGGCATGGCACTTATTCATACACTGCACTTGATAGTTAAATTCATGAATTGTATTGCTTTCTGTTTGTTTTTACTGATATTAGCCATGTTGTAAAACAGACCTCACCCAGTCCCATTGTTTTCTATGGTACATTAGACTATACATATTAAATAAGTGTGCCGGAATGCCAAATTTTTAAAGCTAAATAGCGAAAATATATAGCGCTAAATCTAAGTAGCTTAATATCATACAGGGGGTTATTCACTAAACTCCGAATTGGTGCGTATTGGTGCGAATTCGCCAGATAAAGACTGCTACTGTCACAGTCGCGTCTTTATAATGAGAATATTGTAGCAGTCGCGACTTTATTATGGTAAAATTGTCGCAATCTTAACATTAAAAAATTGTTGCGACTTTACAATGGGAAAATTGTAGCGGATTTACTATGGGAATACACTGCTTGCGAATTCGACAGTCAAATTCGCACCTTAGTGAATAACCCCCACAATGTTCAGTATTTTCACAGACTGAATATATTAACAATATATGCATTTGAGACATTTTTGGTGTTACTGTTGTTTTAATGTTCAGTAATTATTCACCTAATTAGTTTGTATTATTTATATACAGGGGATAGAAGACCCAGGTCTAATAGCTACTAACCAAAAGTCGTTATTCTAGCTACAAAAGGCAATTTAAAGCTAACTGCTGATTGGTTGTTTAGGTTACTAGACCTCCGGGTTGACCATGTTGATATATACCCCAGATATTCCTTGAAAAAAGGTAAAAGTTGCCATTGAAAGCTTATCTACATGCAGCATAAAATATCATTTGTTTCTTTGTACTTTACAAACAGATGTTATCTTGTGTCTTTTACCACTTCCTAACCATGTCCTTCCTGCTAGCCTTTATTTTCATTTGTGTTTGCTTTATCAAGCTCGTTGCTTCAACATTCTATTCATTTTCTTAGTAAATTCAGTCATTTTACTCACACCGTTTGATTTCTAATCATTTTATACATTTTTAAATTAGTAGCGATAGAGGTATAGGTATTGAAAAAAAAGCAAAACTGATGCCATTCATTAGAAAGATGCTGCAAGCAGAAATTTAATTTAAAATGCAATGTCTGGTCATTCAAATTGTTTACTTCTCCATTAAAGGAAGCAACACCCAAAACTGAAAATGCCTCAATTGCATTTATAGTTACTACACATTCAGGGGGTAATTCAGCATACTCCGAACTTACCCTCCGATGTTTCGCCTCTGCTCGCAGAGACTGTTATGCGCTCGCTAATGTGCTGCGCGCGGACATTAGTGAACGCTTTACAGGGATTCCAGTCTCGGTGAGGCTTAACTCGAATCGCCTCACTGAGACTGGAATCCCTTTAAAGCGTTCGTTGATGTCCGCGCGCAGCACATCAGCGAGCGCATAACAGTCTCTGCGAGCAGAGGTGAAGCATCGGAGGGTACGTTCGGAGTATGCTGAATTACCCCCAAAATCTGTGCTTCCAGAAGTTCTACATTGTCTAGAAAGTGTGATATTTCACTTTAAACATTGGGCTGTCTGGAACACTTCCTGAATATGTATTATCTAAAGAACTATAGAAAACAATGGCGCTACATTTTTTCCATAATTTTTTGACAACTGTCTAATTTTAGATGACATATTTTAAGATACGCTGCTGTATAAGGTTTTAATAACCTACAGAAAGAGTTTTGTGCAGTGAGAATTTTACACTGAGAGTGAGATCTTGCTTCATCTCTGTGAATGTAGTCAGATTTTCCCTAGGGGAAGAGGGAGGAGTTTATATGTTCTATGTGTGATAGTTTTGCAGCATTTTTGTAAAGTGATTAGAGAAATATATGTTACTTTACTCTCACTACATATCATATAGTAAAATATGGCATTTCCATCAACATCATCAAAACCAAATTCCTTTCAACTCTCAAAGCAACCTTTGTTTGTTTCTGTTTGTTTTAGCCCTGTTTTTAGTAAGTGCAAATTATTAAGAAGCAAAAATAAGAGCTTGTAGGCATCACAACTGTCAAGGATTGCAGTTTAGTTTAGAGCAAGAACGTATACCTGAAAAAAATCGATCCTCAGAACTTTTTTCATCGAAACATATTGAAATAATCGTGAAGCATCTTGAAGATGCTTTGATCAAGCTACTGAAATTAGGAAACATACAACCACTCAACTGCAGTTTAAAGGGGGTGCACCCCAGTTTTTGGCAATAGATACACAATGTTTCAGGCAGCATACAGTATGTGTATCCATTACTCTACCAGTAAATATTCTGTGTGTCTCTGGATCTGGATGGAGCCCTCGCAGCACATGTTCCTGCTGCTAAATAAGGAAATGTTGCAATCCTGAATGTGGCCAGAAAATCCCTGCATTATTTAAAATACATACAAAAATGAGGTACAGCTCACATATCAGTGTCAAAGATCTCTAGGGGTTAACTATTACCTTACAGGATCTGTCATGGGAATGCAGTGAAATACAGGAAAACACACACAGGGTACTATGGGACTGGGTGCCACTGGAGGAACTGATGCAACCAGAGCCCGTTACATCTTTGGAGGCACTGAAACTAGGACAGGTGCAAAACAAGAAGGAAGTGAATTTTCCTTACCATAGTGGGGTTGGCATAGGATAATACAGAGGCGCAGAGTCTAAGGAGCCTCTGGTCTTCACCTTTAAACCCCCACTGGTAGCAGCTGACTGAAACACTTGCAGAGACTGTTGGATACTGGACCTGCAGAACTACACCACTCAGTGGATCACTGCATAGTGTACTCTTAAACTTGATGTAGCGAGACCAATAACTTGGAGAAGCCAGGCAGAAACTCACAAGAAGATATTCCTTTCCTTAAAAATACACAGAAGCACTGGGCTGCAGAGCTGACACTTGGAAGGCTATGACAGAGACTGAGAGACTGAAGACAAGCAGGACTCTTGACAAGGCACTAGAAACAGTTCTGGAAGCAGTGTGACATCAAACATGGCACAGAAAATGACAATGCTAGAGTGCTGTGTAACCGCACTCTCCCTATTTGAATATAGCACCAGGTCAGCGGCAGCTGATATGCTGCAGACCTGGAACCCTGTGGGAAGCCAGGAAGCTAGGAGCCCCCAGCGATTGCTATCATTAAGAGAAACTGGCAGCGCCACTTGTGACAATTAGAAAGTTTGACTATTATAGTTTTGTTGGAGGTGAGTGGAGAGTGCGGGGCAAGGGGGTGTCGCGGAGCAGGGGGCGCGCAGGGGGGAAGGAGGTCAAATTTAGAGATGGGCGATGTGGGCAACAGCGCCCCTCAGATAGATTGCGCCCTGGGCCGTTGCCCACATCGCCCATAGGTAGAACCGACCCTGGTTAGCAAATCCGTTTTCATTGCCTATGATAATTTTACAAATATCATCAAAATAGCTGGCCAGTTTTTTACAAACAGTGTAAAAAAAGGTGCATACTAATCAGACTGTACGATAAAATACTTAATGTACCTAGCTGAAGAAATAGCAGCTATGGTTATTAAAGAGAATATCACATTTTCCAAGTGATGACAGTGGTGTATCATAGGAGATGGTGGAGCTGGTTGATTGATACCAGAACTACAAGCTCAAGGCCAAATAAATCTTTACTGTAGACAAAGACTTCCTTACATGGCCATCAATGGCCCATATGGATCATAAATAAATTGAACCTGATTTACTAAATTATTTTTACACCAAACAATTCTGCTTTGAGTAGGAGTTTAACATCATCTTTCTTATCAAATTTGCATATTTTCTAAGTGATCACTATGCATGCATGAACTGAGCAGGATGATGTGGATTCATTTGCACTGCTGATTGCTCTTAATGGGCGGGGACTAAGCACTGTTAGAACAGTACACATAGCGCTATTAATCAACACTTCATACTTACAAGTGCCTGCTCTATTCCCGATGCCAATGATTGCTTTGCACTTGCAATAGGTACTGTTTAAACTTTATAATTTTCATTTCTTGCTTTAGTTTTCCTTTAAACATTTTTTACCACTGATACAAACTCTTGTTTACTATGAAACAACACAAAAATGACTTTTTTTTTTAAGGATTCTCTTCAACATTCTAGGCATGATTTTATATTCCATTGTTGCCTTTGACTGTTCTAAATACTTGTATAAATGTGCCTGGAATATACAGTAGATGTAACTGCAAAACAAAAAGCGTATTTCTTTTCTAGACCAATCTGTTTTCTTTTTGTCCACTTTAAGATTTATAAATCAGACAATCCCCTGGGGGGTTGAAATCTATAGATAAGTATGCAATTTGGAAAACAGTGTAGGAAATCAAATCTGTATGTTCAGAAAAAATTGTGGCAGCGCTGGAAGGTATGGAAACAAAAATAAAAAAGGCAAACGGGGGGTGCCCCTAGTGTGATATTGTGATATTGTAACACAATAATGAAGTGCAGAGAAAAAACAAATATATAAAAAATATAGTGTTACACTATAGAGTGATACTTAGCAAAAAGCTGTGATTAGCTATTTTAGGTTGGAAGATGATTATTCCAACCCTGTGTGAAATAAATGGTGTATTCAGAGAAGAAATCTCAGTAATTGCAGGTGTGCAAGAACAAGCACAAAAAGATAGCAGTACAGCAACAAAAGTGAATTGATAAAATCACTGGTGTTGAGCTTGTGCGTAATGTATGTCAAAAAGTGACGATTGTGGTAACGGGAGGTGGTAAACCCCCCCTTATTGGTAGCACTCACCAAATAGTGCTATAAGACAAGCACTTAAATTAAATGGTACAGTTGTTCCTTTTCAGTTAGCCCGATTATATTGTCCTCTTCAGTATATAGCAAAGGGAGATACCAAAAGGCAAGACCATAGTGTATTAAGTAAAACAAATGGTACAATTTATTAATGACAAGTGGGTACTCCTAAATGGTAGATCATAAAAAATATAGTCTCAGGGTGCAGACTCAATGCGTTTCGAACACGCCTTTGACTGTTCTAAATACTTGTATAAATGTGCCTTTAATATTCAGTATATGTAAGTGCAAGACAAAAAGCATATTTTGTTTCTAGAGCAATCTGTTTTCTTTTCATCCTCTTAAAGATTTATAAATCAGACAATCCCCTGGGGGTGGGGGGTGGAATCTATAGATAAGTATGCAATTTTGAAAGCAGTGTACCTTTAAAGCTAATACAATAATGAAATTGATACTTCTTGCTGCTGCAGAAATCCCTACTACTTCTGTGGGCAGCTCCCTACAGTTGCACACAAGAATGAATTACAATCTATTCTACATGTGGTGGAAAATGTTGCTTTGTCACACATTTCCTGTTAATGACGTGGGGAAGCAGGGGACAAATGCAAAGGAAATACACCATAGTAATTTACAACACAAGCAGTGGGCCAGTTTTGACCCTTTGAGTGTAATTTAATTATACAATCCCTTCTGAATATTTTCTAAATATTTACTAAAGTTAAAGAGTTTTTCAAATACTTAGAGCCTCATTGACTAAAGTCCAAATAGTCATGGACTATTCTCCACTTCCCCATGTTTGCTTATTGAGAAAGCTCTGCGAAGTGGTGAATACACGACCAATTCGGGAGACTACACGAGTCAGGAACTTACAGAGCTCTCTGCATTACTTTGCATGCACGTGCACAGATACTTCTACTATTGACTAAGCGGATTAGTGGTGCGTAGGTGTGAATGCGACTAGGTGAACTGCTGCAAATTCACCTGTTTGACTTCGCCACTTCAGACTGGCGAAATGGGGGATTGATGGCAGGGCTCCAGTGTTGCATAAGGTGATTATTTGGTTAAAAGTGACAATGGGGACTGCGACTAAGTAACAACATGACCTAGGGACAAGGTGACAGAAATAAAGGGGGTTTTTCACTAAAGTCCGAATTGTTGCTTATAGGAGTGAATTCGTTAGCTAAAGAGAGTTGCAGTAGACTGCTACTGTTGCAGTCACGTCTTTATAATGGGAAAGTTGTCACAATCTTAACTTTAAAAAATTGTCGCGGATTTGCTATGGTAATCCGCTGTTTGCAAATTCTACTGTCGAATTCTCACTTTAGTGAAAACCCCCAAAATATTCACAGAATGCAGTTAGTGAGATATGATGAGAGTGATGTCACTGCCCTTCACTTGTCAAATTTCCCTCAACCTGCATGACTTCTCATCCTACTTCTATGTGCTGGACTATGCTACACAATGCATGTGACAGCGTTCGCCACTGTCCACCTTTTTGACAATTCTATTCTCCACTTAGACAATAGTGAGAAGTGAATTTGAGACTCTTTTGAGAATGTGACTTGAATTGTAGCAAAGTGAATTCGACAGGTGAATTAACACTTAATTTAATGAGGCTCATACGGCTAGGTTCACACTAGCGTATTATGCTCAGCACATAATATGCTAGTGTGAAAAAAATTATGCGGCTCAATGAAAGTACTTAACTAGTTCTGGACACACTAGCGCATGATGTGCCTACTCTGGGTCCGGAACGCTGTGTGTCGCATTATGCCACACCCAAAATGCGACCACATAGGAAGTGCTGTGAACGCTGAGGGAGCATTCACACTGTCCCTGGTAAGTACAACAGAAAAATATGCTCTGTGTATTTTTCTCTTTTTTTTTCACATTAGCGTATGATGCGCAACACCTAGCCTTAAGGTGGAGAAAATATTCGTGACTTTACAATGGGGAAATTGTCGCGGATTTGCTATGGGAATCTGCCATTTGCGAATTCAACAGTCGAATTCGCACCTTAGTGAATAATCCCCTTAGCCTCAGTTGAAAAAGTTTTCCCCTTGTCAAAGAATAGCAATAGTGATCTGTAATGGAACCTGGTCCTAATAGAAAAACACTGCAAACCGTGCCACTTTCAATTGATTGATATTTCTAGATAATGGTTTGTTTTGATGGGGAAACATTTTCATTGTTATAAATCAGGGGAATGAAAATGTGAAATAGGGTAAAACCAATCAAAAATGTTGAAATGGCTTGAGTAAATAGCCAACCTTGCAAGGCTAGATTTGTTTTTTTTTAACTTTTTTAATTAAGAGTCTAAGAAAAATGCAAGCGTGGTTTCTCCACAATTAAAATCATTATTTTTTGTACTCTCTTTAGGCAATTAAAGGTTGTGAAAAAGTATCTTGTTTTCAGTGAATGCAAAGCATTACCCCATATAATCCTCCTAAAACAGTCCCTTGTCATTATGCAACAGGGAAAAAAAAAATGAGGAGACTGCCAATCAAGATTCACAGAGAGATCTGGAGGTGAATGCTCTGGCGGTTGCTATGGGCAGCAGCCTAGAATTTTCCTTAAGTCTTTTTTGAAGTAACACATGGAGTTGAATACATTCTGCTGTAGGATATGAAGGATGAGTGACCTATTTCTATCATGAAAGGAAGAAACACATGCTAATAGTACTTTGTGTTTGTCTCAAAAATAAAATGTTTTAACTTTGAGGAAAGAAAAGAGGAATATGCTGTTTAAATGGAAGGAAATAAAGCAATACATTTACTAGAACACTTTCCAGAAGAAAAAAAATGATTTGCTGCCTGTATAATCAATATGATTATTTTAACATCCATACCAGATCTTTCAAGAATCATCTCGGCTAAATTACAAGTACTAAGCAAAAGGACTTAAAGCGAAACATTTCTTTTTAAATGATGTATTGTAGATGAAGCTATTTTTTTTGCAGAACATTTCTACATTTTGTTCCATTTTTATTTCGTTCGAATTATTAATGCAAAGGAAGAGCCAAATAGGGTTTTTATAAATATGGAAAACACTAATGTAGTTGTCTGAAACTGAGATGAGGTCGGTGTCTGTGGAAAAGCAATGTAAGACCAGGCTTTAGAGAACAGTTAATGGAAGGAGCGCTGTAGCGGTAACCCCCTTAGGGGGCAGAAACTGCAGTTTTGTGACCTACAGTAGCATAAACAGTCATTTTGGTGGAAATACCATAATATTTAACATTGCTTTTATTTGTGAGGAAATTGGTGGTGAAAGCACAGTGTCGTTAATTTGACTGAATCATGCTAATTTTGAGAACAAAAATACCTATGGAAATGTGAATACCACTTACAATTGTTGTTGCAAAAGTAATGTACTTAAATAAACCATCTTTTCACAAACGATTTTTATTGCTGTGGAAAACAGAGACAGTCAGTCTCATTTTGTGGTAATTATAACTCAATTTCCAGGGCCAACATTGTGGGGGGAGGGGGGGGGAACTGGCCAATTGTCTAGTGGCCCAGCCTCTAAGGGGGCATCCACAGCCCTAGAAAACTCCATTCTCCTATTGTATTCTATTCTATGTTGTGCAGAATGCTTCTGCATCATTGGAGGAGCACTGGAGGAGAACAGAACTTGGGAACAATGTTTGGGGGGGTGGAGGTGCAATTCCTGGGGGGCAAAGAGAAACAAGCCCCCTTAATTTACCCAGGGTCTCGGTTTCTATAATACCAGACCTGCCAATTTTGTGTATCACTATAGCAACAGGAACTCTTATGGTTACATGCACACCTGTCATCTAAACAGTCAAACTAAAATACTGAAATAAAGAGCAGTTTGGTTTATTACAAAGGCTGCATATTTATGGATTGCTAAACATCTATAAGGTGCCATTGTCTTCTTTAAGCAGGTTCATGTAAATATTACAGAGGGTATGGAAAGTACTGGCTGTACTAGCTCAAAAGGGTGCTTCTACTCAATACTGAGCAAAGGGTCTGAAATCTGAATACTTAAGACCATGTGATATTTCAGTTTTTCTTGTTTAATAAATCTGCAAAAATATCTACATGTGGTACAATATGTGGTGCAGAGTGTACATTAATGAGCAAAAAAATAAACTTTTTTGATCTTACCAAATGGCTGCAATGAAACAAAGCGTGAAAAATGTAAAGAGGTCTGAATACTTTCCGTACCCACTGTACATCACATTTGCTTTAATATCACTGTTATTATTTGTATTGATTTATAAAGCCGCACCTCCTCTCTGGGGTCTCGGAGGTTTCTCACGCTGAATATCATGAGATTTGTTTTGATTGATGTTTGCCGACAGGCTTTCAGATTTATTAGAATTTTTCAATGGAAAGGTAGCCATACTTTACATTAGTAAAGTAATTTAGATTGGAAGCTTTATAGGGCATGGACCTCCAATCTCTTGTGTCAACCGCAACCTCGCAATTAGTCATGTATCCTTGTGATATTATAATTGTATTGTTTAATGCACTTTACCCATGTGTGTATTATATTTGTATTGCTGAATTGTTCAGCGCTGTGTAAATTTGTGGTGCATTATAAATAAAATTATACATACATATATCATCCATTGAGTTGTACATAGTAAGGGAAACATAGAAGATAACATTACATTGTATATATGTTTGGCACAGCATGGGACAGGAATGGTGACCCCACATGCAAGAACTTATGATCTAAGTGGGACACAGCCCTAATTTTAAAATGTATTTGAAACCGGGTCACTTTACATTAAAATGCCTATAGAAAAACTAGGATAATGGTACAAATGACAATTTTAAAAAATGCAATGTAATGTTGTCAACCTTGCTTGACTCTGCTGAAAATCACCCCTGATAGCTTTGCTACAATATGCTATACTATCACTATGCTATTCACCTGAGCATACTCAGAAATCACTACATGACATTTGCTCCATTCCCAGCAACAATAAGAAAAATTGTGAATATGAACAAATGAATTTGCTACACAATGGGTGAATTGATCCAAATTGTCATCCTAATATTTTGAATAATAATAGTGTCAATAATCTTAATTTTCACTTTAATATATGCAGTCACTCTATATTGGCAATACATTAAGTGGATTATCTGTTTTATAAGTACTTCTTCCAGATACAATAAGAAAAAGAGAAACCTGTCTTTGCCAACATTATATATCACACTGCTACCTCAAGACAACAATTTTTTTCACTCAAGGACAAAGCTCTATTAAAACTAATGACCAGTCTCATGGCAGAAGGTTTAACAACAGGCATTATGAAAACATTAAGTAGACAACCTTAATCGCACAAGATAATACAATGCCCATTGCACTAATTACTGAAGATGAGACTGGCATAAAGTGCTGCTTACAATGGAAATGTTTTGCATTTCTTTATCAGCATTTCAACTAAATGTGCTGGTGTATTAACTTTCTTCTTTAGATTATTTCTACTTCATACCTGACAAGTTGGCTTAATGTAATCTAACACCTACAGAAAAGATTCATCTATTCGAGGATAAAATGTGTCTCACATTAATTAGAATTGGCAGTACTTATCAAACAGCAGCATCTTAAAGTGCACCTGTCACCTCAAAACTCTACTACTAATTTAGGTTGTACTAATGAAATAATTGTTTTTGTAAATATAGATGTATTAAATGACTTCAGTGAAATCCCTACAATCACGATCTAGCAGGAATCTGATTGGAGGAACTATAATGCCAATCATCATTTAGCCCTGCCCACCTGACACGGAAAAGAAAAGTCAGGCTGACAGGGAAGATGGAAAAAACAAACAAACTGACCGCTCTATCTCCCAATGCAAGTATGTGCTCTCGGGTGCTCTGGATTAATGGCGTTTTGTAGTAGATAGAAATATGAATTATTCTCCGACACTCCAAATGTAAAAACCGTTTAAATCTTTATTGGTACCACATAGGTACGGTTAAAAATAAATAAAATCAATGACGAAAATGCCTACGCGTTTCACACCCGTGGGTACTTACTCATGGCCAGGGAAGATGACTGAGAGAAACGCTGTAGAAAGGTACATTTTCAAAATACATATATATTTACAAAAATGTTTATTTCATTAGTAGAACCTAAATTAGTATTAATTTTGAGTTGGTCATATTTTCTACATTCCTCCAGCTACAAGAGATTAATGGCTGTATGTATGGATGTAAAGGCAGTTATATATCTACGTTTGTTTTGTTTCTTGCTGGAGAATCTTTCACTAACAACTTTTCTTGTTAAACCACAATCTTTGAAATGCTTTTAGTTTCCAAATTATAGACTTCCTTAAAACAGATCCTAACCCATCAAGCCATGTTTGGGATTGTTGATACTGACTGTATAATCTCTCCCATTTAGCTGTTTTATGCTAATTTTTATTTTGTTACAACACTTGTGAGAGTGTTACAAACTACAGGCTTCCAGATACCTGGAAAAAAAATTAATGAGCAATAGTTTGTTAGCCAATTGTCTTTCTACATAACGTACCTAATTGTTATATTTCTTTGAAGCAAAACTTGGTCATAATAATACCATGGTTCATTACCTCACTAATGCACATCAGGAAATATTTAAAGGTATATATTCAGTCCAGTACCTCCTAGTTTTTACAATCTAATGTACTCTCATGCAGCAACAACAAACCACAAATGAACTGTGCTTAACTTGTCAGCAAGGAAGTTCTGCTATCTCTGCACTTCTCTCAGAAAATTGACCCTTCTTAACAGTTTCAACGAATGTGTCTAGTATACAATAGTGTGATAATAATGCGATAGTCTTACAAAATGTAGCAGAAGGACATCCAGAATCCTCTGACACAAATTCAAAACATCTTTTGATTATTTCTCGGTCAGCTTAGTCTTACCTTTCTTGTGACATCTTACGTACAATATAACAGTGCCATATTTAAATGGCTCACCCATTATAGTCATAGACAAGGATACTTGCACGAGAGTGTGAGTTACAGATGATCTCTTAACCAGCTATACAAACTGATGTAGTATCTGCTTATTTCTCATAATGATAACAAGCTTCCCCTTGATGTACAGGAAGCAGGTTTTGATTCTCTGTGGAGAGTTACAGGTCCTGTAAAAAAGACAACCAAGCACAGCAAATCTAAATCTGATAATATTTATTCTTATCTCACAACTGACTGTCTCTGCTAAAGTAACTTCAGATTCATTGAATCACAAATGTTTTCATGTTATCATATCCAAGTTAGCAGCCAGTGAAGGAGCCCTTAGCATCCACGTTTTGTGCATCAGTTATTGGCAGACTCTAAAACAAATCATGATGACTCTTTTGAAAAAAAGAAATACAGATCATAAAAAACTGATACTAATACCCAGATGAAAACTGGGACAATTTTATACAGGAGAGTAAAAAAACTACTCACAAAGTGAGTGATTCTGGGAATCAGTACTAATTTGAATACAGTTTATATTCTATTTCTCACCAACAGGTGGCACTGTGTAATTCTGTAAATCTGTGCATAAGTACTAACTTCAATACAGTTCAAATTCTCACCAACAGGTGGCACTGTGTAACTCTGTGGATAAGTACTAATTTGAATACTATAAACTGTATTCAGATTAGTACTGATTCCCTCACTCTCTTTGTAAGTAGTTTTTTTACCCTACTGTATAAAATTGTCACAGTTTCATCTTATTGCCTGATGAAGCTTGCATTTATCATTTATTCTGTTAGCCAATAAAAGGTATCACCTATACTCTCTTGTCTTTCATTTTTACTCTCTCTAAGCGTAATAATACATGACTTTATAGGCTACCTTAGTTTTTTAGGAGCAGGAAAAGCAGCCTCTGCTCCCCCTAGTGATCATCACTGTGAATGGATTTAGTTCTTGGCCTTTTGGCCAAGATCTAATTTCGAGCTGGGCTTACCTAATTACTTCCATAGGGATATAATTGGGTTTAAAACCATAACCAAGCCTTGCACTTTTGCTGGTTATGGTTGCAGGGAC